>AUWJ02014880.1:0-13152 GCA_000468175.2 Phytophthora cryptogea
CTTCTCTGATGAAGCTCGCTCGTTGAAAATCTTGGATTTCCATGACTATAATGTACGCTTCTGGGGCCATTATCCGACGGGCGAGTGGCCAACATTACAATTCGATTCAGATTCATTTGGAGCTGGCACTTGCGCCCCCTGGAAGTCAAGCGCGGGGAACTTAAAGGTTTATGGACAAGTTCATACGGTAAAATATGAGGGCTTCTGCTCCAACGGTCAAGCTGGAATACAAACGATTCTCGCCGATGCGTCGAGTACTATTGGCGGGACGTTCACGTTGTCCTATATGGGCGAGGTGACCTCACCTCTGTTCTTTAAGGATACCGGGGCGGCCGAAATGCGTGATGCAATAAACTCGATTACTGCTCCCGGCACTGTTAACGTGAGTGTAAGTCAGTATGGCACCTACGGCAAAGCTTGGCATGTAACATTCGTGCAAACTGAAGAAGATGACCAAGATTCCATTTTCATACAGCACTCGCGTTTAACCGGTCAGAACGCTCTGATTAGCGTGTACCCGACGGTGACCGTGTTCACAGACGCCATGCAAGACGATATCAGCGGATCGTTCCGGATATCATTTCAGGGTGAGGTAACTGAGGCGATTGGATTCTCTGCTACGCACATGAAGGTCACGCAAGAGCTGCAGAAGCTTAGTGTCGTGGATTCGGTGCTGGCCTTGGGAGACAAAACGGCGGGTGACATTGGAGTATATTCCTTAGAGCTCACCGCTGATGCCGAAAACAATAAGCAAGTTTTGTCAAACATTCAGCTCGGAGGAATACCGATCGACCCCACTATATTTCTGGCAATTGGTGAAAATGTACTGGTTGATACGGATATCGCCCCCAATGCGATTCAGTCGATGACCCCTGTAGATATTACGCTGGCTACACCTTTTGCTGGAACGACGGCGCCTAATAGAAAGGTTTCTGCCGGGTTGATCACGAAGCAAGTAAAATCACTACCAGGATTTGTCGGGATGGCCCCATTGGCGCAAGTGAGTGCCGTATTGAAGGGTTCAAAACGGTTTGTGCTGTTTGCCGGCCACGGGATTAAACCAGACGACGAGTTTTTTATTGGCACTACAAAATTTAAGGTAGCGACTGCTTCAGACACGCTGATCACAACTTACGTCAATTACGCTGGCGAAGACGTCGTGGCAGCGAGCCCCATCGTATATTTATTCGACAACAAGCTGCAAACAACTGAGGATTTAACGAGTCTCGTAAGTGTTACGGAATATGTGTGGATTCCGCCTGAAGCTGCTGACTTGAAGAAGTACAAAATTGAAGCTAAAGATCCAAGATACTTGACCCTAAGCGGCGCTTTTACTGACGTCATTGTGAAAGCACGCGCATACCACATCTCTAATGGGAGGAAATGGAATCTAGTATTCCGTTCGTATGATGGAAGTCTGGATACGATTGATGCAATCCCAAATCATGACTGGCGCGGTACAGAAGCACGCATTGGGACGCGTAGCCCGAAAGCGATTTCTCCAAATGTGATTAACGTGGGAAACCCGGGACCCAAGCAAACAGTTCTTCTTGAGGTTACTGACGTGACACAGGCTGCGACCTACACGTTGGGCTTCGAGGATGAAACGACTGGAGCTATTAGCTGGAATGCTAAAGGCTCAGATATAGAGAAAGAACTGCAAAAACTTGGGACTGTAGACGGTACCAGCGTCAAGTCTTCGATAAGTGGTGGAACTGTCACACTTGCTATTTCGCTATGGGGAACATATACCACGAAAAAGCTACCTCTTCTTAAAGCTACGCCAATTAGCAACCTAGTGGCGTATGTACATGGAAATGGTGCTGTTGCCGAGACTAAGCAAGACAACTTCATACTCGAAAGTAGCCAAGCGTATGCGTTCCGCATTTTCGCCGAGAACGCCAAGGGTATCAGCGATTCAGTGTCCGTATTTCAGGCGCAGACTTCCGCGAGCTCAGTGGTTCCAACTCCACCGACTGCTGTGGCACTCGGAGAATTTCACGGACTAACGTGGTTGTCGATAAATTATTGGGCTCCAGTTTACTCTGGGGGAGCGGATGTTACCATGTATCGAATTGAATGGGATTCTTCTCCGAACTTTGATAGCTCTAGCAGCGACTACGGCGTTGCCAGTATCGAAGAAACTCCTGAAGTGCAGCAGGTGACTACCAGTTATCGTAGCGCAGTGGGTGCGGGGGGCGCTTTCACTTTATCCTGGGGAGGCCGCACGACTTCTGCTTTGCCTTTTGATTGCAGCGTCGCAGCGATGACAGACGCGATCGCAATCATCACAGAAACGTCAAACATCGCCGTGGACCCAGTGAAAGTGACGCGGTCGGATGTGTCGTGGGGCTATGCTTGGAAAATATCGTTCTTAAACAATCCGGGCAATTTGGCCCCGCTTGTCGCTGATGGCACACAGCTAACAGGCGACTTTCCTCGCATTCGCGTAGTCGAACTTCAGCAAGGCTCGCATGATTTGGCCATTGGCGATTTTACTCACGAAGTTCAGGAAGTGTTCACTAGTGGTGGAGCTCTTGTGGGGGGAAATTTTAAGTTGGTACTCGGCGGCAAAACTACCGGGGCAATCTCTGTTAGTGCATCGGCGTTGGAAATGCAGACCGCCCTTCAAGCGATTACTAAATTATACTCTATCAAGGTCATGAAAACCGTACAAAATGCCCTGCTGAACACGGCTATATGGTCTGTTACGTTTGCCTATCTTCGCGGCGAAGAAATGCTAGGCGCTGGAAATATCTTTACGATGGCCATCGCAGATTCCCCTCAGCCCACAGGTACAGGTGCTGCAGTGCGCGTTGCGAACAAAATTTCGGGATCGGATCCGTTTCGGTTCACACTAACGGGTCTTCGGCGGGGAGTGAAGTACTATGCTCACGTGATGGCTTCCAACGCAGGTGGATTTGGATCCGCTAACTCGCCTCTCGCTAGTGCTGTCACCTGTGGTCAGCCAGGACCTCCGCAATCCGTCACTGGTACAATCGTGGATGGAACAACTTTGGCAGTAAGCTGGGGTGCAAGTACAGTGGATGGAGACTTATGCAGTGTTGATAAGTATAAGGTCGAGTGGTATCGTGCGGAAGGGATTCAGCAACAGCAAACCATCACGACTTCCGCAGGCAAAGGACTCCCCGAGATTCAGCGTTTAGTGAGCATTTTTGCTGTTTCTCGAAATCGCGGTGGTTACTTTAAGCTTTCCTTCAGTGGTGAGGTAACAGAAAACATTAGATGGGATGCCACGGCTGTTGGTTTGAACTCGGTGAAGGAGCGCTTAGAGCGTTTGTCAACGGTTGGTTCCGTAGACGTTTCTAAGACCGACTCAAACCCTGTCGTTGGTGGCGTGCTTGTGGAAGGTTTGCTTGTGACTTCGACAGCCAAGACAGTCACGCGGCATGCGTCCTCAACGTCCACGATAGCAAGCATTCAATTGGCACAAGGCAACATTATCTTTATTGCAGGGAACCAACGTACCATCACAGCGGTAGCTGTAACAGGGAACGTCTTAACCATAACGATCGACCAAGACCTCACCGTGTCGAATCCTGTACCAGTATTTGAAACAGCTTCTTATACCGAGTGGAGAATTACGTTCCTGGTCGGCCACGTCGGACCCCAAGAACTCATTCAAGTATCTCCAAGTGATAGTTGGGTGGGCGAAAGTGCTGGTATCTACGTTGAAGGTGTTCAAAAGGGTCTTCAACCGATCAGTGGAACGTTTACAATCGCATTCGAAAGCGCAGGGCTATCAGATACTACTCCACCATTGCCACACAATGTGTCAGCCGCTGACATGAAAATGGCACTCGAAAGTTTAGTGACGATTGGAGCTGTAGACGTCACTAGATCTGCGAATGGATACGGCTACAATTGGGTTGTGGCTTTCCTCTCAGAGTTTAAGAATGACGTTTCCCTGTTGAGTGTTGACGGAAGTAGACTCCAAGGACCCGGAGCACGAATCCTTGCGGCTCTCCTTCGTGACGGCGAACAGCCTGCTTTTTATTGTGAGCGGAACGAAGTTGTAGGTGTTGCCGCAGAGATTGGCGTGCCTGGACAACTGCGTTATGTCATATCCGGCTTAAAGACAGGTCAGAAGTACGCCATTCGTGTCCGAGCACATAACAAAGAAGGATATGGCTACGCGGCAAGTATCACTCCTACTTTTCAAATTCCGCGAACGACGCCAGCAGCACCGCAGGCAATTGAATTGATGGTCCTATCTAGTAGACAGCTGAAAGTGAAGTGGAGATCCCCACCGAGTGACGGGGGAATGGTTATCACCTCCTACCGAATTCAATGGGATTCCTCTGCAAATTTCACGAATCCAGCAAGCGGTGATCTTCGTGTAGCGTCAACTGATGCCGAACCGTTCTACTTTAATATTCCAGTTGCGACGGTAACTAAGTACTTCGTTCGCGTGTTTGCTGTGAATGCCCAAGGAGATGGCGATTTTGGCCTTCCTAGTCCAAGTAGTACCACACCTTCTGATCGTGCACCTGGTCGCCCTGAAGCGGCTACAGTGACTGTCTTATCAAGTTACTCGGTTTTAGTGGAGTGGAGGATATCCTCGACTGAGAAGGACTATTATGGAGGAGATGGTGGTCTTCCAATTACGCAGTACATGATTGAGTGGGATAGCTCTCCCAACTTCGATACCCCGGCAGCTTTTGGACTCGTGGATGGGGCGAAGCGTTCGTACATCATTGGCGGAGATGATGCGTTTACTGGAGTTCGATCAGACCAATTCGTCCCTGGCTCGTCATACAGCATTCGTGTTACTGCATTTAACGCAAAAGGCGCTGGAGCTCCACGGGTTACTGTTCCGCCATCCGTTATCGTCACAGATCAACCCCCGAGCGCACCGCAGAACCTCAATCTGTCGATACCATCCGCTACATCGATAAAAGCAGACTGGACGAATCCGCTTTATGATGGAGGGGCGAGTCTCAAATCGTATCAACTGGAGTGGGATGAACAAGACGACTTTTCCAGTGGTCAGAGCTCCAGCGTTACGATACCAATTGTTCGTGAGATACAGTCCGTGGTGCTTCAGAGTGATGTTGTAAATGAAGAGCAATTTGTGGAGGCTACCGTGAAAGTAACAAACGAAGAGCAGGTTGTGCGAACCACTTTCACGGGCGTTGATGAAATTCAAGTGATAAAGACCACGAACAACGCAGTAGTGGACGAAGTTCAGACTGTGGTGACCTCAGCCACCGACCGGAATGAAGTTCAGGAGCTGAGATTGGAAGCGGATGACATTGACGAGATCCAGGCAATACGCACCACAGTTCCAGAAGCGCTTGAGGTTCAAACAATCACAGTCGGTGTCGCGCGTGTCAAGGAAGTTCAAACAATAATTATAACACTCACGGGAGCTGCGGCGACTCCAGCACCTACCATCGGCGGAGAACTTCACCTCTCGTTTGATAGTAGTATTTGCACGCACTGTGTGAAGAAGATGTACCAGCACACAAGCCAAACTATTGCTTCAGCACTTGTTCCTGCCAATGATGGAGCTACCACGGTAGCAAACGCACTGATTGGTTTCGCCAACATCGATCTGGTTGAAGTCACTCGGGATCAAGATACAACGGGAAACAATCTGAAGACCACGTTTTCTATTACATTTACTGGTAATGAAGTTGCAGGAGATGTCCCGTTAATTGGCGTGGATGCTGCAGTCACGCTAACTCCTAGTGGTGGCGGCGCTGTCGTCACTGTGTCTGGTATTCCCACAGCAGCCACTGAAACTACAAGGGGAAGTGAGGTGCAGTATGCTACAACAGCGATTTTTACGGTCACATATACGTGTGAGTCGTACTCTGACCCATACGCGATCACGACATTTAGTACACCTTGCACTCCTAGTGCCCGTATTTGTGACGCCTGTGTTACTAGCTTTGACGGAACCACGTTCACAGTGTCGCAGAATGTGCCTCTATCGACTATTGTGAAGCCCGGAGCGAAATTCCTTGCTGGCGTATGCTCTTTTGAGGCAGGGACTATTACGCCGGGTGCTTCTACAACGTTTCTTGTCGCGGTGAATGATGTGGGTGCTTTCTGCAGCACATTCACAGGCAAAGCGTTTGCTTTGTATCTAGCACCGCAGCAATCGAGAGATATCCCCCTCAAGACCGCGGCGACAACAATATCCAGCGGAAGTGTGGTGGAAGGTCTTCTGGCTGGTGCAATTGACTCGGTGACGATTGCTCGAAGTGAAATGGTAGATGGGACTTTCGTTGGCTCTGTTTACACTGTCACATTTCGAAAACGTTCCGGTACGGTGCCGCTATTATTATGTAAGGGTTCTGGATCTGTGTTGTGCACGGTGGACCGACCTGCTACTGGGGTGGGGAGCATGATCACTGGTACGTTTACAGTTGGTCTCATCAGCGAAGCAGACGCAGCAGATGTAACAATAGTGAACCCAATACCCGTATACACAGCGGCCATTCCTTGGGATGCATCAGAGGCAGATTTGAAAGGATACTTGGAAGCTGCAAATTCAAATGTATTTGGGACGGTGAACGTAAAGAGAACGGTGTACTCTCCAACAGGGAACAAATGGTCCGGCGGCTTCACGTGGCAAATTACTTTTACTAGTCGTGGGTGGAACATTCCGAGGATGGTTGCAGATCCTGCGCTACTCAAGAGCTCACATGACCCAACGCATGATATACCAAGTGTGGCCATCGAAGATGCTAAGAATCCTCTGGACCCCTTTGCAAATAGTCGCGATGGCAATCAAGTGAGCGGAAAGATGACATTCAAATTTGGGGAGGTGGTGTCGACTGTTGCGTGCGAAGTAGGCGTGCATACGTCGCTTCAATCGCTCAATTCTCGCGTAGAGGACACTAAACTCGAGACTTTTTTTAAAGACAACTTGAAGATACCGACGACACAAATAATGCGCTCTGCGGCTACGCAAGCAAGGGGGTTTACGTGGACCATATCATTTGTCGATGCATCGACGGCTGGCGACATCGGTCTACTTCAAATAAAATCATCGCAACTTGTCGGTCAGAATTATCAAGTCGGGGTCTATGAGACTGTAAAGGGCAACGAGTTGGGCGGTGGTTTCCAGCTCAATTTTAATGGTGAGACGACCGAGTCGATTGGATTTGCTGCAGAAGCTTCCGAGATGGAAACAAAGCTTAACAAACTAGGCACGATTAAACCCAGCAGTGTGAAGGTCAGCCGTGGGGCCCCTACCTCGGATCAAGTGCTTGGTTATACTTGGTACGTCACATTTTTTTCATCAAAGTGGGCAGACCCTACCAGCGATCACTCTAATGGCATTGACGGAAATTGGAAAGGGGCAACAGCGGCTGCATGGGATGATGTATGGGAATCGGGCTACTCTAAGGCCTGGGGACGTCAGGTTGGAGACACATTCCTCCTGAAATGCGTTGCAGACGGCCTTACAACTACTGCCAACGACGGAACTCAAAGTTGTTTAGCAACTGAAATCGTCACTGGAGTCGGCCCCATTAAAGGGACGTTCACTGTGAAACTAGACGCGAGTAGTGCGGCAACGTATCCTCACATGGCAGCGAATTCTGCAGTGACCAGCACTTCAATTGCACACAATGCGTGGGCAACGAAAGAACAGAGTGGGAATATGGGAACGTCCGTTGAAGAAATTCTAGAGAGCATGGCAAACGTTGGTGACGTAGCTGTTACCAGAGGTGCGGTGGACAAGACGTCAGGTGGATATGAGTGGACGGTGACTTTCCTACGAGATGCAAGTGATGCCACGAACCCCTGCGAGCAACTCGAAGAAGCAGCCGCCTCACAACTCTGCAATGCCCCAGGAGATGTACCGTTAATGACTTTTGACAAAACGTTGCTCACA
The DNA here is from genome assembly GCA_000468175.2 of Phytophthora cryptogea. Taxonomy (NCBI): domain Eukaryota; phylum Oomycota; class Peronosporomycetes; order Peronosporales; family Peronosporaceae; genus Phytophthora; species Phytophthora cryptogea. The sequence goes on from AUWJ02014880.1 coordinate 7,874, forward strand.
GGATCTAACTCGCAGATCCTCATCACCGAATCCCAAGCTGGAAAAATCCTCCGCGGCGAGTTCACTGACTTTCGTGTGAAAGGTGACGCGGGTGTTGCTAAGCGATATAGCGTCAGTATCATCTGTATAAATGTGGCACCTGCAGCATGCACGGTAACGTCGTTCGCAGTGAAGTCTGGAGGAGAGCTATTGCAAAAGCAGCTTCTGGTCCAGGACCGCATTACGGTCGGAACATTCACAAACTGTATTTTTGAAGTCACCGGTGTCAGTACGTCGACAATTACCGTAAAACAAGCCATTTGTGCTGGTATGTACTCAAATAATACTGGCCCAGCTGCATGGATGGGTCTATCTATTCGTTTGCCGTGGAATGCCGACGAAAGCCTCGTGCAACGCGTTCTGGAGGCCGCAGCTACTAATTCCGGTCGCAAAGTGAGCGTTCAACGAACTGTTCATGGCAAATATGGAGAAATGTCGTGGCTTGTTCGATTCATTTCCAATCCAACATTTACACCACCAGGGGCTGGTGATCTACCCGACATCACTACTACGTTTGTACCTGAGACTGTCTCCAACTACGATGTGACTGTAACCCAGGTGACACCTGGCTCTACAGGTCTAAGCGGGTCATTTTTACTTGACTTTCACTCTTCTTCCTATGGACCCCGAGAGACTTTCTTTGATGAAGACCCAGATCGTTTGCAGCGGACAATTAACGAGATGGACACTATTGGACGAGTGACTGTAAAACGGTTTAAGTACCCGTCTACGACTACAGGGTGCTATGATTCATCCTGCTCTGGTGGGTGGGATGACCAGCCTGTTCAAAGTGCTGGTACGCGGGGAGGATATCGCTGGAGGATTCGGTTTATGAAAGCGACAGGCGACTATGAGGGCTTTGCATTCCCCCCAGGGAGTGGAAATGTTGCGTCTGTATCAGTATCACAAACCTCCGCGTCATCTCTTAAAGGTACTGGTGTATCTGTTGACGTTTTCACTAATACTCCAGGCTCGTTGCCATTAGCGGGAATCTTCAGCCTCAACACGACGAAGAAAGAAACACCTACGCTCTTATACTTTTCTACAGCAGAAACCATGAAGCTCGTAATTGAAGCCATGGATTTATTTGGTGAGGTCGATGTTGCGCGAGGCTTCCTGCTTACTCAGAAAATACCTGGCGCAACTGCAACGCTAGCTCAAGATGGCTCCTCTGCAACGATTACCGGTATCGATGACATTCGGCAGTATATTGCTCCAACCGATGTGATTCGCTTTGGATCTGCTTCACCGAACAGTTTGCCTGGCTCCAATAATGACGCACCATTTACAGGGGCAATCGATACCTCGCGAGTTGTTGCAACTTCTAACTCACCAATAATGCTAGCATCTACTTCTGCGTCTACGAAATTGCTCTACCCCGGCATGCAGCTTCGAATTGATGGGCTAACGTATCAAGTCCAGCGGACAGGTCACGAAGTTCAAACTCTAACTGTGACGGATGATGCTACTACTAACTGGACACCAGAATACGTTCCGAACTCTTTCAAGCTCGAAATGACACGAGGTGGTGTAACCAAACCTGCCACTCCATGCCTTCAATTCAACGATGAAGCTGCCAATGTCCAAGCAGCATTGTTCGGGCTGTTGTTTGCGTTCGATAACTCTGCTAAGACAGAAGACGTCGTGGTTTCTCGGGTTGGGCCAATAACTATTGGAAACCGCAAAGGTTACGTGTACTCTGTCTACTTCCTTGGTGATTCTGTGGCTGGTGATGTAGCCTTATTGAAGTATTCTGATTGCGATGCGATTGGTACTGTTACGGTTGATATTGGCGTTGTTACCCATGGTGGCAAGCTGCCGCGTCAACGTTTGATGCTAGCAACGGATTCTGGGCAAGTGGAAGATTCCCAGGGGTACTACCAATTATCTCTGAATACTATCGACTATACAGACTGTATCAAATGGGGTGCTTCGGCTACAGACGTGGAGAAAGCTCTTGAGAAAACGTTGAATACGGATCTGATTGTGACAAGAAGTGGAAGTGGAACGAGTCAAACGGAAATCCAGCGGCTTCGAATGACTGCCAACAAAGAAGTAACCAGTACAGGCGATCTGTTTAAAGTACAATTTACCCTGAATGACCAGACGGCGGCGACAAAGTGCTTACGTTACGGGGTCTCAGCGGACGATCTTGAAGTAGAGCTCAATAAGTTGACTAACTTGGGGCCTTTAAAAGCTGTCGGTGTTGATCACATTAATGTCACTCGGGAAGGCGATGGCCAAGCTGCATGGGGCTTTGGCTACGAATATCTTATACAGTTCCAAGGCCCGATCAGTGGTGGCTTCAGCAGCATAATTGGAAATGTTCCTCAACTTGAAATTGGAAACGTAGGCCGCGGAGCTTGCGTGTCTGGAGTGGTAAAGGATGTTTACCCTGCACTGACTTTGGATACAGTCCGACAAGGATCTGCGGGGTTTACGTATGATATTTTCTTCCTCAATTATAAAGCCACTCCATACGTGAAAACGTTGTCTTTAAAGCACGCAGACAATCCCGCTGATAACGTTTGTTCGGCTGTGAAGCAAACTGGTGGAAGTGTGCGTAAGATTTCTGTGGAAACGGTCGAATTTGGGGGTAGTAGTGAGGTTCAGATACTAAAGATTTTGGACAGTACGGCGACTGGTGCTTACAAACTCAAACTGGGAAGCCAATTTTCAGCTTGCCTCACGTTTGGTAAAGATAAAACCGACGTCGCAGCTGCTGTGTTTGGACTTGTGTCTGGTAGCACTGGTGATGTTCTTGTCTCGAGTGATACAGATTTTTTGAACTTCCCGAAAGGGTTTGTCTACAGCATCACCTTCGTGGGTAAGACGGTCTCTGGAGATATCCCTTCGCTGGCAGCGGTTCAAAGTAGTGACGCAGCTTGCGCTAATCCAGTTGCGACAACAAATGTTGTATTGGAGGACTCGGTGGATGGTGGAACTGTCAGTGGAGAATTTGCCTTGACAAAGCCTTACGACGGCGAAGCACCAGATACGCCCCACGTTGCGTATGCTGTGTCTCAACAGTTTAGCGTTAGGGATGAAGAGTTTGAAATCCAACAGCTCATCATCTCAAACCCTGGCAATAATATCGCAGCAACCGCAACGTACAAGCTTACTTTGTTAGGAGTGAACACAGTTTCCATCCCATGGGATGGGAGTGCAAGTGTCTTACAAAGTGCGCTCACCATCCCGACTAAAGTGACAGATGGAGATATTGTGGTGACGAGACGGATCAACTCCGGAGTAGCCCCACATGGTTTCATTTACACCATCTACTTCAGTGGCGCATCGGTGTCGGGTAACATGGATACATTGCTAGCAATTGCACCCGACATTGGCCCTACCAATGTCCTAATATCAACGATACGAGATGGAGTAGCAAATGCCGCAGTGCTGACCCCAAGCTTGATTCCACTGGCTTTGCCTGATGATCCCGCAACACCAACTCAATTTTTAGCCAGCACAACGGAGCAAAAGCTGGACATTTATAAAGTGAACGGATTCGTGTGGACAATTAAGTTTAAGTCATCGCTTGGGAATATTCCGAAACTTGGCAAGCAGGTAATGGCCTTGTCTGGAGGAGCAATGAACATTATTGACGACTTCATTCCAGGATCTGCGGCCAACTCTTTTGTAATTCCTAATCTTCTCTCTGGCATTAACTACCATGTTCACGTTGCCGCCGTAACTGATATTGGCGTTGGCTCGTTCACGCCCTCAGCTTCGATTGAGCCGAGCGGAGTAGCTTTAGCAGTGCAAAATGTTGCTGCTGGGTACGCACTTTACGAACGCGAAGTTCAAGAAATCCGAGTCGCAGCAACGCATATAACTGAGATCCAGGAAATTTCGACTGAGGCGGCAAGTATACCGGAGGTTCAAACCCTACGGACCTACGCTCCTCCGGAGTTGTGCCCTGCTGGCGCGTGTATAACTGGTTCTTTCGCTTTTCGAGTTCCAACTGTACAAACAGTGACTATATCGGCAGATGCTGCCATCACTGGCACGTTCACGTTGCTTTTTGAAAGGGAGGTGATTAACAATGCTGGCGGTTTCTCGAAAGTTGGAACTGTGACAGGTCCGATTAACTGGAACGCGGATGCGGGAACTGTGAAGACTGAGTTGACAAAAGTGTTGAACTCCGCTGTTGCTGATACAGACATCATAGTCACAAGAGATGGCGATGCCTCCGCGGAGTTTGGCTTCGGATACGTCTTTCAGATTACTTTTATTGGTAACAATGTTGCTGGTGAGACCTTACCGATGACATGCACACCCTCGTTCACGACAGTTGGAACCGTAAACAGTAGATGCGTTGTGGAAATGAACACGAACATGGCAATGGGGTCAGATACGATGGTACAACAAGTGATTGTTACGGCACAAAAGCCGCTGGTGGTGGGGTCATACAAACTGTATTTCCAACACCTTGTTGGTACGGAAACCGTTACGGACTGCATTCCCTTCGACGCTTCAGCTGAAGTTATGAAAGCAAAACTCGAGGAGTTGACGAATATTGATCACGTGTTTGTTACTCGGGGGACGGACTCTAATGCACCGAACGGTTTTGTCTACAACATCTTTTTCCATGGCAATGGCGTACATACAGCCGTCAGCAAACTTGATTGGAAAAACGCAGTGTGCACGAAATTCCAAACCCAAGAGGATAATGTTTTGACTGAAAATGGTGTAGCTGGCACCGTACAAACGTCTATACTGAACACGGGCGGATTTACTGCTGGTAACAGGTTTGCTGATGCTGCCACAAGTACCGCTGCCCAGCTGACTGCGGATCTTAACCGATTACCAGTTTTCGGAAATGTGCTGGTAACTCGATCCCTTGTGGACGATCAAGGAGGTTACATTTGGACTGTAGCATTCCAGGAGTCTGAAGGAAATTTGCCTCAGTTCATTTGTGCTGTGGACTCGAACTTTAAGGCAGGAACAGTATGCGAAACAGATACTCTTACGGATGGTAATGTACTTAGTGGCAGCTTCTACATTGGTGGATCTTCAGCGATTCCGTTCAACGCAGACGAAGCAAAAATCAAAAGCGTAATTGAGGCTAGAACGGACATTAACTTGGCCCAAGTCACGCGATCTGGCCCTACGCCACAGTTTGGATACACCTGGACGATCACATTCGCAGACTACAATGGAGATGTTCCTCCCTTACTCGTCACCAGTTCGCTGGTTGGAACTGGAAGCCGAATATCGGTGCGAGAAGTGCGAAAGGG
>AUWJ02014917.1:0-14033 GCA_000468175.2 Phytophthora cryptogea
TGCTTTACTAAATGCATAGAACACGGAATTACTCTCACACAATTACAGCCTTCTCTTTCATAAGTGCGCTCTACTGTGAATAGTTATGGGAGAAATTCATACGCCAATACCCATGTTTTTCAACCTGGGTAATATCCAGGTTACCAACCTGGGTAATATCCAGGTTACCAACCTGGGTAAAATCCTGGCTGCCAACCTGGGTAATATCCTGGTTGCGAACCTGGATCATAACCTGGACAACATCCTGGTGTTCAACCTGGATACCGGCCAGTGGAGTATGCGATTTGTCCGACGTCCGGCTCGTATGGCGTGATGTCCATTCTCGTTTTACCACGAACACGCGATGGATAAAGCAGCAATCACAGCTGGTATCACAAACAGTCGAAAATCCATATGATTTTTAAACAGAAACACCGCGATAGTATTTTTCAGTAATATAATTTGAAAAATACACCCTGGGTTTTATCCTGGACACAAATTTCGCGGCGTTTATGAAAAAACAACCTGGGCAGTATCCTYGTTCCAAAAGAAATGTCTACCAACGCACTTTTTTCACGACTGCTAGATTTTTTCATCTTTCCGAGTCGGCTCACGGTTCTCTCGCAATGCTGAACACCGTCAACTTGCCGTTTTGTTGCGGATCCACATCAATGCTTCACCGACGAGTGTGGAATGATTCATAGGTCCAGTCTCCAATGGAAGTCTGGAGAAATTAGAGACTGCTCGAAAACGCACGACACCTCCTCCAAGTCTTGTAGCAGAAGCAACATCGGCGTCAACATGTCTGATTGGGCCATTAAACTCGTCAGTCGTCCGGTGGTGCTGTCCCACTGAAAATATACGTAGCCTCGCATGACGACTCGCTGATCCAAGAGCTTCTTAACGAGTGCCGATCTCGCGTGTCTAGTGTCGCTCTTACTTGCCCACACAGAAGGAAAAACGTTCCGCAAAGTTCGCTCAGTAATTGTGACGCTTGTTGTCGTTGTGGCATCCAACGAACCACCGACACCTTTCGTCAGCCCTTCCAGTTCGAGTTCATACTCTCTGAACCAACGCGATATGCACCTCCAGCTACCCATCATCGAGTCCACGCCACATCCTGCGAAGTGCTGGACATCCGACGCCATTGATGCCAGCGAAAAATTCATCTGAGGAGACGATGATGCTTGCCTTGTGGCAGACATCAGCGTTGGTGCTTGTAAACCGAAGCGAAAGACGTCAAAATACGAGACAGCAACATCCCACACACTTTTCCTTGTTGGGACTGCGGCACAAATATCACGCCGTCGTTGCTCGAGGCTTTCGACGTCTTTCCGAAGCAGCTCCGTGTCTTGTTCGAGCTGCATCGTGAGCTCGAATTTCTTCTTGCGGTACCGAACCTGCCTCATCCGACGTAGCTCTCGCTGGTGCTTTGAACTTGCGGCTATGTCGTTGCCATTTGATTCACGGGAATGCTTTGGTACGACAACGTCTGAAGAGGAGTCCCGCAGTGCGATTGTATCCCCCGACCTCGTTCATTCCCGTCAACTCTCCATCGTGAAGTGTGCCATAGAGTTGCTGTCGAGGGATTTCCGACTGTGCTCTACAAGCTCGTGTTCGTTCGTACGAGCTGCTCTGTTGTGCAGGGCGCTCGTTGCTGGCTGTTGTACGACCCTCGCTTGCCTTCGTGCGGTCTTCCGATGGCCAGGCCCGCTGCATGACGCTGCTGATGACATCGTCGCTCAGAAGCCGGCCGTTCGGCGGGTACAGTGTGCAGTGCTCCATCGAGGAAACAATTGTGACCTCAAAAGTGAAACTGAGAGCTCAAGCGTCAGCTCACTGATGACAAGACAGCCGTTGTGGATTCGTCTTGAACTGGGATACGAAACAAAGTGTTGAGTCGATCACTGCCCGTCTAATCACAAAACGCGACAGACGGCGTCGATTGTAGCATCAAAGAGTGAGTAGATTGTCGAAGTGACTGGACGAATGTCCTCCAAACCAAAGCTCTCCTCTCGTGTATTGCACCTCATGTCAACGATCAAATAAGGGATATTATCGGAAGCAGTATTTGGCCAAAACCAGGCTGAACGGATAAACATGCCTACCGAACTGATTATTCATGTTCCTGTACTGCATGCCACCGATAGAAGACCCAGTCAGTGACCAATTCTCCACACTCCAAACAGCAATCATACAGCACGGTACTACGAGCTCGAGCATTAACACTCTCTCGAATCTCAGAACTACCATGTCAATTACATGTAGCTTCATAATGGCAATGAGAGTTCTCACCAAAAACGACGGACTTGGCCTCGACAACGTGCTGATTCCACATCGACCCAAGTCGCTACAGCAGCTACAACAGAGACCACGATCTATTCAAGCAGCAATACCAGTCTCTGATGACTTTGACCATTCCTGTAGACCAGTGCCCTCCATTTTTGTGATTTGGTCCGATCAAATGTATTTTTAGCGACCAGGATACGGATTACGGCAAGACATGACCATGGAAGGCGGCGCCATCTCGCTGGACGACCGTACGCTGCTGGCGCTGCTGGAAGGCTGCGACATGGCCGAGGATATCGACGCCATCCCGTCCGACATCGTCGAGTCTCCGCCCAGCCCGCTGTACGTGCAGAAACCTGCCCGCAAGAGGAGCTCTTGCTGGCGACTCCAGCGCCGAGACGAGCTGTTTAGCCTACAGAAAGCGGAAAAGCAACTTTACGCTCAGTTGCAGCAACTTAAACGGTCGTTGCGGACCAAAAGTGCGGAAAAGCTGTTTCAGAGTGGAAATGTGACGTGGGAGGAAATTTGTGAACGCCAAGCGTTGAGACGGACGAGGAGCGAGGAGACAAATAAGAAGCTGAAACAGGAAATTGCACAAAAAATGTATCAGGCGAAGGCGCTGCTGAAAGGATTCAAGAGAAGATTACGCAACGAGGTTTGGCAGATTATTATTTTTTTGTATTATTATTGTGCTGAAAATGTTTAACAATTATTTTTGAATTGTTAGGTTGTGGGCTCTTCGATCAAGTTGTGCAGACGATATGAAGTGGATCCCAGGGGAGTGAAGCCTCCGACAGATAATGACGCTGTGTTTCACGCGTTGCTGGCGGGGATGGACGAAATGTACTCAGGTGTGGACGATTTTTTTGAAAAGGTGAAGATGAGTGAGCTATCGTGTCCTGGGAGGAGAAATACGACGCCGAGCAGTAGAGCTGAGGGGAAATTCGTGGAGCTGTTGGACTGTTATGCAGTCCCTTTCAGCTTGCAAGAGACGGAGAAAGCAGTGTGGGGATGTTTAGGCCAGGAGGAACCGCAGAGCCCCAAGCCTGCTCTGGTGCAGGTAAGTTGCCAGTTTTTTGCTATGTGTTGCTGTGCAAACGCTGGTCTCACCGCTCAAACTATGTTTATTCAGCACTTTTCGGACCACGAGCATACTTTGAAGCAGAGTATGTGCAGCGCATTTACGGCGGGTAGTGTTCAAGTTCGCGTGATGATGCGTAAAGTGGGACGGAAGTACATCGAGCAAGACCGAGCTGTCTTTATATTCCGGAGACTCATTGAGCCGATTGGTTACGACGTTCGCATCGCTTTTCACGAGACCACAAGACTAATTGTTCGGCCAGGACCACCGACCGACCTGGGACCTACCGCTGTGATCCAGTCTCATCGCCAATCAACAGCTAACCACGATGCTTATGCGATTGGCGTGCCCCGCGTACCCCGTGCCTTCATTGATATGGGGGTTGCCGCTTGGGAAAGCTCTATCACCCGCTTCAACCACTTTGTGGAGGATACTCTGATTCAGCAGGCACACTGACATTCGTTCGATTGAGCGCCGTAAACGAATGAGAGCTACGTGGTTACGTGGATTGATACAGCATATTTTTCTTTATCCAGTGTGGGCAAACCAATCGAGTTTACCTGTACGGTGCGCGCTGTACCACTTGCATTCCAGGAACGGTTCGAATGGTACCGGCACTCCTAAACAACGATGTTACTGGGAGCGAAGCATAATCCAAGGACAGCTTAAACTTTTGGAGCATTTTGCACTTTACCGTAGCCCTACTACTCTTTTTATCCACGGCAGTCTGTAACTTTCATCTCGTTTGCAGTGTGTTTCCATTCACGTGCTGTAGTTTCATCCAAGACGTGCTACAAATTCCCAACGATGCACAAGCATGCACATTTGCAAGATACTCGTTAAACGAACGCGTAAACTTCCTAACTCGCGAGGATCTGATGCAATTCAACCACGCACCCGGCAGCCACTTCAGCATTTCGGCTCTTCGACCTAACCTTCCCACTTCATAATTTGACTCACATCACCGGTAGGAATTTAAACATCTTTTTACCTCTCTCAACATGACCAATGCAGTGGAGTCCGTGTTTCGCGTGATTGCATCTTGTACGTCGCTCTCAATGAATCTGAGTCCGACACCGGCAGTCTACAAGATCTACAAGACGAAATCCATCGGAAACACCAACATCAGGTCGCTCGTCTCCGTGTTTGTCAATTGTCACGTCTGGACATTGCAAGGCTTACTTACAAAGAACTGGTTCCCGTTCTTTTCCACTTTCGTGGCTGGAGATTTCATCGTGATCATTTACATGATCATATTTCTACGATACACAACGGATCGTCAGAAGACGTGGAAGGTGATCGCGATGTATGCTGCAGTGTTGTCAATTATTACGTTGTACGCGGTGCTTGGAGGACTGGGCGCGCTCACTGCTATTAGCAGAGACCAAGTGAATATCATCATGGGGTACCTCGCAGTATGCGTCACATTGATACTCTACAGCTCTCCGTTCCTCAAGATCTGAGAAGTTATCAAGTACAAAACTGGAGTCTTCATTCCGATCCACATGGTGATCGCTGGTACAGTGAACAACGCAATGTGGATCACGTACACCCCAATGTCGAGGCTTTGGTTTCTCTTTGTGACCAATGTCTGCTGTGTCACCCTCGGAATCGCACAACTGACAACGTACATGATTTACCATCCAAGCAGACACCCACTGGGGTATGGAGCCACACAGGAAGACCTGCTTCAGAAAGAAAGACGCGATGAAGACTCCCGCATTTCCATCGAAATCGATAGATCTTCAAGCGTACAGACAAACAGTAAAGTGGTTCTGGAGAGCCCAATGCACCAGATGAGGGGCTCTCCACTCTCCCCACTGCATTTTATAGGACCACTGGGACGAAGATGTAGCACAACATCAAGCGCATTTTCAACAAGGTTGATAGGGGCTTCAACTACCACCACATCCCAGCCATTTTTCCTCTACAGGATCACACTTGGAACCCACACCCTTTTCAATTTGAAGTCGTCTTAAAGCTACCACGTTGTCGTCGTTCACGCAGGATAGGACCTGGAACCGCTGATTATAGCAAATTCCTGTGATGTTTCGGGGAAGATGGCATTCTCGGAAGGGTTTACCATCACACATGTCGACTTTCTCCTTCGTAGGGGTGTTGTCAATGAAAACTGCTCCAACTGCCAATTTATCGCATGGCTTTAGTGCAAATTTCTCGAAGGCAGCCTTAGTAGCAGCACTACCAAGATACGGGTCGGCTGGTGTCATCAACTTCGTGTCTTTCACCAAACAAGTCGCAGGTGGCATCCCGAGAAAGGGGTTGCCCATGCAGAAGGAATCGCTCAAGTCACACGCGCCAAGAAACCCATTGCAACAGATAACACCCGCCATGACGTTGAAATCCACGAGTTTCTTGAGCGGACCCAAGTCAGGAATTGCCTCCAATGATGGCACGACTGTGATGATCAGTCTGCGTAAATTGGGGACGAGATCGAAGGAGGGGAGCTCATGCAATGCAAATATCCATGCGAGGGATAAACTTTGTAGGTGAGGTACACCCGTTAGTGGTGGAAGGTGTCGGAGTCCCTCGTGAACGCCAAAGTAGATCATAGTTAGCCTTGGCATGTTGCTGAAAAGAGCCATAGGAAGTTCTTGTAAGTTACGACGCCCTAGCTTCCCTTCAAAGTGTCTGTGGTATCACGTAAAAATGTGAGCAAGTGCTGGCAATTCATTAAGAAGCTCTCATCATTAATGAATACGCACAGTGTTTCGAGGTTCTCAAGTTCTCCAGTCCAGGACGGCAGACTTTGCGTACCCGTATACATGAGCTGTCTAAAACACAAACAGCCTAACAAGTAAGTGCAAGCCACAGCATCACCAAGACTTTCAGGTAAGCGTACAGTACATTGCTCTGAGGTTACGACATGACCGAAGCTCCTGTGGAAATTCCAATAGCTGTCGATTGATTATTTGGACTGACTCCAACAGCCCAAACGCTGATACAGCCTTGAGCTTGGCGTAGGTATCTGGTGGATTTATCCATTCCACGTACGTCTTGGGGAACTTGTCAACATCGATAAATACGATACAAGGGCAAATATTATCACGTGTTGTCCAGCGATGACTGTACACCACGCATTCCGGATAGGCAGCACAAGCGTTAGTGGAGCGAACTACAGATTGCTGAGTCAGCACCAACACCGCTACACTAAATGCCAGTAGCATGACACTGATAACCTTTGGTACAGGTGTGTTGTGCTGAATCGGAACGATGCTGCCTGAACTTTTTCGTAGTGTTCGTCCCGATATCCACTCATGACGTCGACGCCAAATCATAACCTCCAGTATGCGTTTAATCCGATAGCAAAATGCCAGATTCATCGCAGTTCGAATGCATAAATCCAGAGGCGAGTTAAACCGTAGGGAGTCGAAACTCACTCGAAACAAGGCAATTTCAGATTGATCAGCAAACAACCGAGCAACGTGTTCGAAGCTTCCAGGTACGAGAATCTCCAGGTAGGTGAGATAAACCCCTCGATCAAATTCAAAGTTGTAGTAGCAGAACACTAGAGTCGAAATGGGAAACAAAACAGCAGCAGCGAAATCGAAGCTATTAGACAAAAGGTACCAACGTGTTAGCCGTGAATAATTAAGGTGTAGTACGTATGTAAAAAAAATCAACGTACATGGAGTCGAGCAAGACCTCGGTGAGCGATGAAAGCCGGTCAAACATGATGTTTGTGGCACAGGACGCTGCATTTAGTGCGACAAAAGCTGCGTAGCCATACACGAGCTTACTATGATTTCCTCGCTTGAGCAAGTTTACTAGTGCGAGGGTCTGCATAATTAAATCAATCATTTTCGTGAAAAGGTTCTACACAAAGCAGGACAAGATCGAGTTAGAAACCGTGATACGGCACACATCTTTTTGAAGCTCCAACTCGTACCCAAATTTTCCGATTCCTGCCATTGAATGATGTTAGCTCTTTCAGTTTGCTGTATAATTGCCTGTAGATTGGACCAACGCCAAGTGACCACGTTCTTGATTCGAGCTGAGACGTTTTCCAACTGTTCAGCATTCTTTCCTCAAGTCGCCGGATCATTGTTGGCGTCATGACTTTTTCGTGCCACAAAATCATTTGAAGTATCACGAACAGATAGAAGAACCCCACAACAACTAAACAGCAGACGCTCGCACTAGTCAGAAATGGATTTGTATCGAAAATGAGCCAGAATTGACCGTCGTCAAAGTCGCTCGTGCCCATGAGCATGTTAGCTGCTTCGTTTGGTGCCAGTGCAACGAAAATGAGCCACACCGTCCACGCTAGACAAAGCACCAACACGAAAAATATCGGGACACCATAAACTCCGAATGCCTGAAAGAAAGTGAACTTTTGTCGTTGTGTGTCTCGCAGGGCTCGTTTGATTGCACTATCTTGGCGCTTCATCTCCGAACCCACTGGTAGCACTTGTGTGATTTTGGTGTCATTTCCGTCCAACACTCGGTAGAAAGCATCAACAAAAGACTTTCGACCGTCACCTAAACTTGCTCGACTCACGCTCCGAAGACTTCGATCAGTTCCTGTGCCCTGGACCATAACTCCGTTTTGTTTGCTGCAGTCAACGTCGAAAAGAGTACTGAGACGTCCACCACGTTGGTAGTTTTTTTTTATGGAGTTTCTGGGCCCAGGAATGGTACTTACCGCACGTGAACTGTTTTTAGTACGGGTTTCTGCCAACGTGGCCAGTGGACAGTCCACACTACGTAGATGTACATGCACTCCGCTTGACAAGTTATTCTTCAACGAACCTTTTGTTGGAGGTCTAACATTACGTTTTCATAAAAAGCCGACTTGTTGCCCCGTGAATGACTTCGATCTGGTAGATCTCGAGTGGAATGAGAGTCAAGATGCCGTTCAGCTATCGAACGAGCCACCGAGTTACGAAGACTGAAGTAATTGGAGCGCATTGGAGAGCTTGATGAAGAAGTCCCACTATTATAACCTCCCTAGATGTTGAACGTGCTAACCCAGTTGCAACTGCTACGTTGCCAAGTAGTTCAAGAATCTACAAGGAAGCTTTGACACCCGAGAAAAAAAAAAAACTGCAAGAGTTTAAATTGTGTGGAACATTGTGTTTTAGTTGAACCAGAATATGGAGAAAGTAGTAAATATGTATATCGTTATGCGTGTTCGCCAATTGACATTGCAAGTTTTATTTACGAAACCCGGTCTTTTCCACTTTTGTGTGTTCCGTCCTCGGAATCGTAGAGTTAACAATGTAAATGATCTACCATAAAACACCCAATGGGGTAGGAGCCCACACTAGAGGACCTGCCCCAAAAAGAAAGAGGCTATGAAACCCCCGTATTTTCATCGCAATCGATAGATCATCAAGCGTTCATTTAACTCCACTGCGGTTTCAGGGCCACAAACAGGTTTCCTCAATCACCACATCCCAGCCATTTTTCCTCCACAGGATCACACTTCGACCCGACTCCCTTTTCAATCTGAAATCGTCTTAAGGCAATCCGGTTGTCGTCATTCACACAAGATAGAACTTGATATCGCACGTTGGCACAAATTCCGATTATGTTTCGGGGAAGATGGCACTTTCGGAATGGTTTGCCACTACACATGTCGACCTTCTCCTTCGTGGGGGCGTTGTCAATAGATTGTGATCCCGATGCTACTTTAAAGCATACATTTGCGTCGAATTTCTCAAATGCAACTTTGGTCGCAGCACTACCCAGGTACGGATCTGCGGGCAGCATTGAGCCATCGTCTTTCAGCAAACATGTAGCTGGTGGGATCCCCATAAAAGGATTCCCCACGCAAAACATGTCTGTCAAGTCACAGGGGCCAAGAAACCCATTGCAACAGATAACTCCAGCCATGCCGCTGAAATCTACGAGTTTCTTGAGTGGTGTCATGTCAGGGATTGTCTCCAAAGATGGTATGACTGCAATGTTCAATCTGCGTAGATTTGGGACGAAATCAAAAGATGGCAATTGATGAAGTGCAAACATATAGGCAAGAGATAGACTCTGTAGTTGGGGTACACCCGTAAGCAACGGAAGTTCTCCGAGGCGCTCATGAATACCAAAATGGATCAAAGTTAGCCTGGGCATGTTGGTGAAAAGGTTTCCAGGAAGTTCCCGTAAATTTTGACTCCCAGGTTTTCCCTCGATGTGGCTGTTAGCATAAAAAATATCAAAGCGTGAGCGTTTATCACGAAGCAGTACTTAATCACAAAACGACTACGCACAGTGTTTCGACGTTCTCGAGTTCTCCGGCCCAAAGTGGAAATCTTTGTGTGCTCGTGTACATGAGTTGTCTAACAACGATATACATGTTGGTACAAACAATGAGAATATTGTGGAAATGAAAATGCTGGTTCAGTTCGACTTACATTGCTCTGAGATTATAACACGATCGGAGCTCCTCCGGAAATTCCAGTAGCTGCCGATTAATAATTTGAATCGATTCCAACGATCCAAACGCTGATACAGCTTTAAGTGTGTCGTAAGCGTCTGGTGGATGGATCCATTCCACGTACGTCTTGGGGAACTTGTCAACATCGATAAATACGATACAAGGGCAAATATTATCACGTGTTGTCCAGCGATGACTGTACACCACGCATTCCGGATAGGCAGCACAAGCGTTAGTGGAGCGAACTACAGATTGCTGAGTCAGCACCAACACCGCTACACTAAATGCCAGTAGCATGACACTGATAATCTTTGGTACAGGTGTGTTGTGCTCAATCGGAACGATGCTGCCTGAACTTTTACGTAGCGTTCGTCCCGATATCCACTCATGACGTCGACGCCAAATCATAACCTCCAATACGCGCTTGATCCGATTGCAAAACGCCAGATTCATCGCAGTTCGAATGCATAAATCCAGAGGCGAGTTAAACCGTAGTGAGTCGAAACTCACTCGGAACAAGGCAATTTCAGATTGATCAGCAAACAACCGAGCAACGCGCTCAAGGTGGCCAGGTACGAGAATCTCCAAATACGTAAGATAAACCTCACGATCGAATTCAAAGTTGTAGTAACAGAACACTAGAGTCGAAATAGGAAACAATGCAGCCGCTGTGACATCAAAACTGTATAGGAATACAGTACATGAACGAAGTAGTAGACACACGTTTACATTCAAGTGGTCAATAACATTTCAATTTTGTCAAGTTTATCATAAAGATCAACCAACGTACATGGAGTCGAGTAAGACCTCGGTGAGTGATGAAAGTCGGTCAAACATTATGTTTGTGGCGCAGGAGGCTGCATTCACTGCGACAAAACACGCGTACCCGTCAACGAGCTCCACAGGGCTTCCTCTGTTCAGCAGTTCTAGCAGAACGATGGTTTGCATTATCAAGTCGATAATTTTTGTGAATAGGTTCTACACAGCAGCACAACGTTGAGTCAATAACCTTTTCTTCTCCCTCTCACATTTGAAGTTCGACCTCGTCGTACCCATAATTTTCGGTTCTTCCCATTGAACGATGTCAGATCTCTCCACGTAGTACATACTCGCCGGTAACTTGGACCAACAACGAGCGACCAAGTTCTGGATTCGCGTTGAGATGTTTTCCAACTGTCCAGCATTCGTTCCTCCACTCGCCGGATAATTGCTGGCGTCAAACTGTTTTCGCGCCACCAAAGCATTTTCAGCATCACGAACAGATAGGATAGACACACAATTCCTAGGCAACCAGCGCCCGTACGAGCTAAGACTGGATTGGTGTCGATAATGAGCCAGAATTGTCCGTCGTCATAGTCACTCGTGCTCATTAGCATATTTGCTGCTTCGTTTGGTGCTAGCGAAACGAAAATGAGCCACACTGTCCACATAAGACAAAGTACTAACATGAAAAGTATCGGGATGCCAGAAGCACCGAACGCCTGGGAAAACGTAAACTTTTGTCTTTGTGTTTTTTGCAGCTGTCGTTTGATCACCAGGTTGGATGGCACCACTTGGGTGATTTTGGGTCGGCTTCCATTGAGCACTTGATAGAAAGCACCAAGCGAAGGCGTTCGACCGTCATCAAAACTTTCCTGGCTCTCGCTCCGCTTGCTCTGATCGATTCCTGTTTTCAGAACCATGAGTCAATGAGTCAATGCTGGTTTAGTTACAAGTAGTCCACGTCGAATCGAGTACTGCTTCGATTGTTTTCCAATTTTTAATTTTAGTGTCAACCCTGGATGGGTAGTTTTTAGATTGATCTGCTTTTAGTCATTGATTTCAAAAAAATGTCCACACAATTTCACAAGTTAATTAATCTTGCTACATTATTCAGTACCGCCAAAACTGACCTCTATAATTAAATCATCTCTAACTTACGAATGGAGTCCGACTTATGGTCCCTTGATGCGTCGCTGCAGCTGCTGGACGATGTAAATGACTTCGACTTGGTACATCTGGAGTGCAATGAGGGTCAAGAGGTTGTTGAAGTGCCGAACGAGCCCTCGGACGACGGAGACCGCGAGATTCTGCAGCACTTGGAGCTTATTGGAGACCTTGGCGAAGACCTCCCAACCTTAATACCCTCCCTAGATGTCGCTCTAGACCCCGAACATGCCGGCTCGAGTGCAATTGCTACCTTACCCAGTCAAGAGAAGCCAATGGAAGCTCAGAAATCTACGAGGAAGTTTCGACACC
Organism: Phytophthora cryptogea; assembly: GCA_000468175.2. Lineage (NCBI taxonomy): Eukaryota > Oomycota > Peronosporomycetes > Peronosporales > Peronosporaceae > Phytophthora > Phytophthora cryptogea. The sequence goes on from AUWJ02014917.1 coordinate 11,982, forward strand.
AGAGGAAAAAACAGGAACTCGAGTATTTGAGGAAACAGGTTTGGGACCTGGAAAAGGAGCTGGAAGATCTTCAGGCTTTTAGGGTTGGTGGAGCGGAGTCACAGAGAGCTGAATTACTACTATTAGAGGGAGGAGAAAGTAGAAAGGATGTTTCATTGTGGGAACGCGTGGCAAGAAACCAGCGGAGTGAGAGAGTAAAGGCTGAAGTAGAGAACGGGAAGCTCCGTCAACGACTAGAGAGTCAATTGAAGCTTGCCCAAGGTTTGCAGAAGTTGCTACGTAAACGACCTGCTGATGAAGATTTGGAAGGGGAAGCAAACCAGAAGATGAGGGCGAGGAACTTGTCGACTCTTCTGGAACCACAGATTTTTGAAATTTTGAACGGCCAAGTGGATGGGTTGTATTCACGCGTAGATGCGGTAATGAACGAGGCGGGGCTTGCGGCCCAGAAACGCGAGTGCAATGGTGCACAAGTCAAGTTTGATGAGTTCGGGAAAGTATGTGTGGAAATGGTGGATGCCAAGATTTCGCCTTTTGCCATGCACGACGTGGCGAAGGCTGCATGGACGATGTTAGGGACCAAACGCATTGAGCTGGAAAGCGGGTACTACAAGGTTAGTGCGTTGAGGCTTTCGAGTTGGTCTGATAGCGTAGCGCTGACTTGTTTTACTGTGTACAGGCTCTGGAATGCACACATGACTCGGTGCGAGCAGAATATTGTGTAATGCTACGACTTCGCCGAGAAGAAGCTCTCGTTCGGATGCAAATTCTCGGGAGACGCGTGGTGGAAGAAGAGCGAGTGGTGATGGTGTGGGCGACTTTCGGCCAAACCGAAGGCGCTCCATTTGGCAAGCAGCGCATTAATCTGAGCGAGCGTGGCTGGACCGTGGTTGAAAGTTTGAAAGATGAGCGTTCACCTGATAGAGGTGGCACAATCACGCGGTGTTGTCTACGTTTGACCCCCGAACTGGATGACGAGCCCGGTCAAGTTTTGCGCGCCGGTCTATTGTCGGATCTGGTAATTGGCTCGTATGAACTGAATATGCAGATGCTGCATCAGGAAGTCGAAAATTGCCTGTTGCAAGCTCAATAGACCCGCAACCAGGAGTGGCAACAACAACTGCCAGGTTTGCTTCAATCCAGTCGACTGGGCTGTTTTTCATTTGAGTGTGCTCGCTGGGCTAACGTTACTTAAAGCCTACGACGCAAACATTTGTGTGAAGTCCCGCGAACCATCACTTCTCTTTCCTCTACGACGACAGCTTCTTGGTGATCTCCGCGAAGCTTTGGCCTTGAATCTTGGCGATCTCGAGTTCCAACTCAGTCGGTTGGCGCGATCCGTCCCCGTTCGCTAACGTTCCTGCTCCCCAGGGACTTCCTCCGTGGATTTCGTCATTGCTTCCAACCAAAGGCGAACGATACCCCAGTGGGACGAAGGTCATGCCATGGTGAGCAATGAACGGGGTCATACTCATGGCCGTCGTCTCCTGACCGCCACCAATGGACCCAGTGCTGAAAAACACCCCACACGGTTTGCCAATCAGCGCCCCATTGGCCCAGAGCCCTCCACAGGCGTCAAATAACCCCTTGACCTGAGACGGCAGCATGCCGAAGCGAGTGGGGAAGCCCAGCAGAATGCCATCAGCATTCTTGAGGACATCCGGAGTGGCAATGGGAAGATCGGACTTGGGTGGGGCGTGAAGAGATTTGAGCAGATCGTCGTTCAGGGTTTCTTGCACTTGATAAACACTCGCTTTCACGCCTGGGACGGATGTCACGCCCGCTTTGATGGACGACGCCAATTTGGCCACATGGCCGTACATGGAGTAGTAAATGATAGCAACGTTCGTCATTTTCAACCGATAGAAACGATGTTTCTAAGGAAGCGAATTGAATTGTGAAGGCGTAGCACTGACTGCCAAGTCAGACTTCCCTCCACGATTCAATCGCTAGCCACTTGATCACAAACATTTGGTGATCATAACCACTTTTCTTCAACGTGGCAGCTTTGTCGATTACTTAAGCGACAGTTAGATTACCTAAGCAATTATT
>KV740257.1:0-13054 GCA_000468175.2 Phytophthora cryptogea
GAGTGAAGTGTAGTTCACGTCATCCCTCGAAACAAAACGGCTTTTTGGGGAAACTTGCATTCGTGGCGGTCCTAATGACCGGAAGTTTGGCGTTCGTACACGAGCAGGCTTCTGAATCGATCTCATACTCTTACAGAATACGTTCGATGCAGCGCAGACGCGCACTACGTGAGCGCGAATTTACAGCAATCTCCTCAGCAGTAGCTTTTGTTGCTTTTCGCCGTGTAAGACGGAACCGCTTCTTACTCAGTGGGTCGATCTCCTCCTCCGAACCAGTTTCATCTCCATCGTCGCTGTATTCATCTTCCCATTCGTCTTCATCGTCGTCATCATCCGTTTCCAGTCTCCCATACTTGTCCTAATACAAAATAGTATGTTAGAATAAAACTTGACAAGGACCTCATCCGAGCAACGCACCAGTTCCCGGAAGAAGTCCTTAATCGGTCGGTCTTCCAATGAATGGAATGCTATGGTTACTACAAACCCACAACATAGGAAATCGTTAGCCAACATGGTCCGCAATGCAAACGTATGAACGCCGTACCAAGCCGTCCATTAGGAGCCAAATGGTTCACAAGCTGCTTCACACCGCTCTCAACGTGATTCAGTTCGTCGTTCACGTAAATCCGCAGTGCCTGGAAACAACGCGTAGCTGGATGGGTACTGCCCATCTTGCTCGCCCTCTTGCCTTTCTTCTTCTTGTTCTTGTCGGACGATTTCCACATATTGGCAATGCGTTTAATGCACTCGCGCAGGTCTCGCGTCGTCTCAAACACTTTGCCACGCTCTTCTCGCTCGCGAACAATTGCCTTCGCGAATTCCTTGGCCAGTTTTTCTTCTCCATAGTCTCTGAAGATCTTGGTCAATTGCACTTCTGACAAGGAGTTCACAGCGTCCGCCGCTGTCGGTTGGTCAGCATCTCGCTGATTGAACCTCATGTCCAAAGGTCCGTCATTCAGGACACTAAATCCTCGTCTCGCAGCATCGAAATGGAAACTGTTGGCGCCCAAATCCACCAGAATTCCGTCCACTTCTTGTGGAAACCCAGCAACTTCCAAGTGAATTGCCAAGTCTGCGTACGATCCCAATTGAAACTCCACACGGTCGTGGAAGTCTCGTAAGTTGGTTTTAGCGATCCCCAAAATTTCGGGATCTCGGTCCACGCAGAGCAGTTTGGCGTCGGGAAAGTGTTGCAAAATGGCTTTCGAGTGGCCTCCGAAGCCTGCAGTGCCGTCTACGAAGTGGCGAGGGATGGAAGTGTCGGAAACGTTTCGTGCGAAAGATGCAATAGTTTCGTGCAGCAGAACGGGGACGTGCACTGGTGGCTCGGAGGTATCATTGATACTGGAACTGGTGTCAGGAAATGCACGATATGCACTTGATGATGCACAACGTGAGAAACAGGAAGAAAAGGCGTTGGATGCACGCAGTACAGAGGAATAATGCAGTCGATGCAGCATCCTGACGTCCAACCGCTCGTTTGGTCTCCGCTATCGTTATACGCGGGGGATAGAAGATGGGCACAAACATAAAGAGGTTTTGGTGGTCGTAAGGTCAAGTTGGACAAGATGTTCATTTTTCAATTGCTGCTTGTCGTTTGCAGTTGTTTGCCTACGCATTATTACGATTAACTTATAAAACGCCTAGGCCGGCGTCGTCGCGGCCGGCGGTGCCATCCACTTGGCGTAAATGCTTTGGGAGCCTTGAGCTCCCTCCATAAGCGTGACCGCTTCCTCACGTGTCAGATTGCGTGGCAGCTCGTCTTGATGCCACAGGAACGAATGTGGTTTGCGACGTGCGTTCACCTCACGCGTGAGGTCCTCGAGAACACGCACGGGATCGGAGTTGGAGGACATCGAGCAGAGGCGCAGCACACGGGACTTGCCATCTTGAGAACGCTCGTAGCGCACCACTCCACTCTCCACAAGGAAGTCAAGAGACTGCTTGATGCTCTCGCTGCAGAGCGCCTCGGCGTGCGAAAGCTGCTGCCGCAAGAACAGCTCCTTCGCCAGAACTTGAACGCGTCTCACAACGTCGCGCTCCGTGATTTCGCTGTCTTCTCCCTCTGTTTCAGGGAGAAGGCTCCAGAGTCCCAGAGAGCTGAGCCACAACGAGTCCATGAAGGACCAATTCAGTGAGAGAACAAAGCTCGTAAGCTTCGAGGTGTTCCAGCGAGTCAGATCCACAGTCACTGTGCCGGAAGATTCGTCCACAACGCACTCCGTGGCATCAGCTAAGAACTGCATCAAGCGAGCCTCAATGTCGATGGCCTCGTGGCGGCAGATGTGACGCAGGAAGTGCCAGATCTTCTCGGCTTGCTGCTGCACCACCCAGATATCCATCTTGTGCTTTGAGGAAACGTTAAACTCGCATTTGGATTGCTGGCGCAGGGCAGCATCCAGCGCCCCAATGATTGCCATCTCTGGCAGGAAGATGTGCAGGAGGTGGTTGCGATAGAAGCCCAGCTCCAGCGCTCGAGCAGGATACTGGAGCTGCGGTGCCACAACGCCGTTAGACTTAGTGGCCACATTCAGAATCGACAGCGCGTGAGCAGCGATGTCATCATTCTCCACATGAGCTACTGTGGCGTCACGCTTCTCCAGCTCTTCCACAAGCCAAACTGTGCGAGCCTCAAGCATCTCGTCCGTCATGTACGTACGTTTCCACATCAGCAGAGCCGACACAATCGCAGTCGAAGTGATAGTTCCCGAAGTTTGCATTCGCTCCGCCACAAGTTGGGACGAACCATGTAGCGACGAAGATGCCGTGAGCGGCACCGGCTCACCAAAGCGCACGTACGAGTGGCCGAGTCGAAGGAAAAAAAGGTCCCACACTGAGCGCAGCAGCACCGCCAAACTCTCTTTCTCCTTCGGTTTGCCCAGCAACTGGTTCGCATACCCATCAACCTCGTAGACTTTGTCGTAGTCTAGCGAGATCGGCACGACCAGCACAGTTTTCTTCGAGTTGTCGTCGCCTTCATCGTCATCGGAAGCAGAACGAGAGGTCCCCTTAACGTAATTGAGAAACATAGACATGAAACCCAAGCGGGGTTTGCACACGCGTCCGTGACGTGAGCGGCCACCCTCGATGAACACCTCCACAGGATTGCCATCGTGCAGAAGTTCGTGCACATATTGCTCCAGCACCTCCTTGTAGAGATTATCGTTACGGAAAGATCGGCGGATGAAGAAGCTTCCATTGGCGCGCAGGAACGACCCGACAAAAGGCAGATCCAAATTGTTGCCAGCAGCAATACGTGGCAGCGGGATGCCATAGGCGAAGCACAAGTAGCTGATGATCAAATAGTCCAAATGGCTCTTGTGAGTAGGCGCAAACACAACGCTAACATCACCTTCGGAAGCCTCCAGCACGCGGCGCACATGGTGGAGGGACTCCAAGTCCACGTGGAGGCCGTGGAAAAGCAGACGCCACGTCTTGGTTAACAGCCAACCTAGACACCGCACAGCCGGCATGAACATGTCCGACTTGAGCGACTCGAAGATGCGCGTGACGCGTCTTAACTCGTCCGGCGTAAGTTGTTCCTCGTCCTGCGTTGCAGTCGTCACCTCTTTCACTCGGGCAATGAGATTCCGGTGGTGCACATCCACCGATGACGGCGGTCGTCCCAGCAGATTGACCCCAACTCCCGAGCGGCAGATAAACAGCAGATCTAGCACTGCTAGCCTCACATCTGCCAGCTGCAGCGCCAAACTCGGCTGGGGCTTCGTGGAGCTCTGATTCATGAGGTCACTAGCTGTCTCGGCACAACGTTGTTCAATAGACGACAAGAGCCACGACGGCTCCATGACGTTCACGAACCCATGCTGCCTCGCACTCTCGTCCGTGTCCTCACACTGCAACAAGTGCGCTTTGCCTCTCTCCTTCTCCTGCTCCTGTATCTCCACCTCTGTAACCTGATACACGTCCTCTCCTGCCTCCTCACTCTCCAGACTCTCCGAGCCACTGGATCCCACTTGAAACTCGTCCTCTGCAGCCTCCGACGTGGCCGTTGTCCACTCCTGCGTGTCTCTGCTCCACAAGTCCGTCGTCTTCTGCTCTGTGGTCAAATAGCGCGACGTCTGCTGCTTGGTCTGCTCCGTCTCGAGCTCCTTCTCCTCCTTCCGCGCCTGAAGGGCCACAGCCAGCGCCATACTGGAGCCTGTGACGCTGCGCGCGCCGGCCTTGACCGCTCCCTCCGGCTGCTGACTCGCGTCCGCCTTCTTCAGCAGCGTCCGCACCTTCTCCTGGTACTTCTGATAGCGCAATTGCAGCCGCAGCGCCGCCCCGTTAGGTACGAGAAGCGGACGCAAGTGGGCAGGCAGTTTGGGTCCAATGGGACCGACGGACGGAGCCTCCAGACGCGAGTGTGGCATGTGCTTCTTCCCCATGGGCTTGAGCATTGTACACACCTGGGGACTGGAGCCTGCCTGAGCCAGAATGACGGCGAGTAAGCTGTGGTGGTCGCGCTGTGATGACGCACAGGCTCCGTGAAAGGAGCTGAACCTTTGTATAACGATGGAGTGGGCTATAGGTGATTACAGTATGTGTACGTGTTTGCATGATAGGTATAGTTCACGTCTGTGATAGCTGATGGGTGATGCATTGTGATAGGTTTACACATCACGTTTACACACTCTACACACTGCCACACCAATCTCGTGTGGATACACATTGCCTCTTCTCTACCCATCATCCTGAGTCAGGCTAAAAATAGAGTGCCTGCTGTTTTTGGTCCCAAAATAGATCCCCGACGCACTGCAACTTGCTCTCCTTCATTCCTGCTATTGCGTCGGTCACTTCCTCGTCCATGACGCGACTCCCGCGGCTGCTGCTGGCCGCTTCCTGTGCGCTGCCGCTGGCTGCTGCCACGTGCGCGTCCTGCGACGTCCCCACGGCGCTGAGCTTCTGCGCGAGCTTCGTCTCGTTCTCTGCCTGTCGCTCTGGCGGCTCCTGGAAGGAAATGGTATTTGTTTGTTACAGTGTTTAGTATAATAAATAAGAAAAAAATAGGGTTTCTTATTTTGTGACTGATATGTGTGTTTTAACGCCGAAACAGGATAATACTGCCGAGCTGCAGTACAAGAAGCTGCTTAATGGATCGAGCGACACGTTGGACAGCAGCTGCACGACGGCGTTGAAGCGCACGCAGTGTCTGGCAGTGTTCAATGTCTGTGAGATGGGGACGCCGGAGACGCTCTGTCTCGACAGCTGCACGGAGGTGGATACTCGTGATTTTACGATTATTTTACCATTCGAGACGTTATGTTCACCTTTTCGTGCTGTTTTTTTAAGGCTATTGAGACGAACTGCTCCACGTTGGCAATGACACAATTGACAGCTATGCAAGTGGACGCGTGTGGGAGTGAGGACGAGATCCTGACGGGAATAAGCGACGGAGGCAAGTGCTTTGACACGGACTACGACGGGCCAGCAAAGACAGCGTGGATTATCGGCTTTACGATTGCGGTGGTGTTCTCGTTCTTGGCCAGTGTAGGCATCAACTTGCAGAAAAAAGCGCTGAAGCAGAACGAGCTTGGACCGGAGCCACTCCCTGCGTACCGATTACCGTTGTGGGTGCTCGGATTTGTACTGTGCGCGGTGGGTTCCGTTTTGGACTTTGTGGCTTTCGGATTAGCACCGCAGAGCTTGTTGGCGCCATTAGCGGCGCTTACGCTTGTGTGGAATATGATGCTGGCTCCCTGCTTCAACAAAGAGAAACTCAGCAAGAAAGATATCGTGTCGACGCTGATTATTTTTGTTGGCGCTACCATCGCAGTCGTATTCGCATCGCATGCGTCACCATCGTACAACCTGGATATGCTCCTTGCTCTCTACAGGGACCCACTCACCATTGTCTACTTCTGTGTGGTTTTTCTGACGGTGATCGCGCATTATGCAGCGATCAAAATCATCGATACTTTCTGCCTGATGAGCAAACGGCATCGACTTATTCAAGTGGGCACGCCTGGTGTGTGGGCAACCGTACGTCTCGTGGGGTATGCAGGTTTGGCGGGCACGCTGGGTGGTCAATCGGTTCTCTTTGCCAAATCGTCAGCAGAGTTACTGAAGGGGGTCTTTAACGGGGATGCGAGTTGCTTCGTGCACTTCCAGACGTATCTCATCGCGCTCGCACTGATAGTGTGTCTTATTTTGCAGATCCGCTACTTGAATGGCGGTCTCGTACACTATGACGCGCTCTCGATGGTTCCCGTATACCAGGCCTATTGGGTGATCAGTGGTGTGCTCGGTGGGGTCATTTACTTCCAGGAGATTCGCACCTTCTCAGTTCTGCAGGCAATCATGTTCGTGTTGGGCATTGGTATCAGTATTTTCGGCGTCGTGCTTCTCTCGCGGCGAAAGCACGCACCGACGACCGCAACCACCAAGGGAAAAGTGGAACGCGGCTTCAGTTTCACCTCACCTTCAGACGCCAAGCAAGAGCCTAAGAGCCCAGACTCGCGCTCTACACGCGTCTCTGAAGGTCCGCCGGCCAATGCCGCTGCTGCTGAACAGAGTGGAGCTCCTCGCTCAGATACAAGTCGAGAACTTCTCAGCTCCATTCTTGAGGTACTGGGTGAAGAGAGCAACACAGAAGAGTCCGATGCCGAAGACAGTAGCAACGATCGCCGCAGTGACAACGATGTATCAGAGTACGCCAACCGCCACGCGATCGACAACTACTTGGATATGTCGACGACTGTGGGTCTGTCAGAGATCCTAGGTGGCTTAGGCCTGCGCTCAACAGAGAATGGTATACTGAGTCGGCGCATGTCAAGTCGGTACGTACTTCATCTGGATCTGCTGGTAGACGTAGTTCTTGCTGACGTAGTTTTTGTTGCTTTGCAGAGTATCACGACAACGTTCACGCCGCAGCATGGATGATATCGAGGTGGGTCTACCGGCTGCCACGCGTGAAGCAAACCCACGCAAGCCACTGCCGAAGCGCCGCTCCATTACGTTTTCAAGCTTTAGGTCTTCTTCTGCCAGTGACAAGAGCAAGAAGGACGAGGATACTCCACCGAAGGATTCAGTGTAATCTTGTATTGGTAGTTCCCATTAGTTTTCCTTCCTAAATCCTATGCTCTACTTGGTATCACTGCAAACTAACTGTCTCAATCACTTGAGCTCATAACAACTGGTTGCCTGGCGCGTCGGGAATTGCGACGAGTGTCTTCCGTGGCTTGTGGCTTCGTATCGGTGCCGACTGTGAAATTGATCCACGGTGTAGAACCTCACGGTCATTGATGGCTGTATCACCACCATGCTGGAGGCTCTGAACGTCTTGCTTCAGTTCGTTTATGGCTCGCAATAGTGCTTCATTTTGCAGTGCCAGCTGCAAGACCATGCCTTCCAGAACCATGTTGTTATCATTTGAGCGCTGTCGAGGTTCACGGCGGCCTTGACCTGCTTTAAATTGAGCGGACTTTGCTTTAGGTGGTCTTCGTCGAGATGTCGGCAACACATCGTCATCATTATCATCCTCGTTTTCATTTTGCTCTGCAAGGTTCATAGTCGAGATATCGATATCTGCAGGCAGAACAGTGCTTTGCATCTCAGCTGTCTTCCTTCTCTTGATCACAGTCTTGAATCCGCGGGGTATAAGATTGGAAAACTTGGTAACAAGCGTTCGACCATATTCTACAATTTCACGTTGTAGATCGAGATGCAGTGGCGCAGAATCAAGTCGTTCGTCATCGCTTTGAGATATACGTCCGAGGGGTTCCAATCGCTCTCGATCAACCTCGATTTCCCGCTTGGCGGACAGGTAGCCTTCGTAAATGACCACCAGAAACAGGTTGGAGGCCACAAATACGTTAAATAGCAAAAACCAGGCAAGGAGGAGTGTACGTAGCGTTGATGTGCCTGCTGCATCGTGACCAACCTCACCCGAATACGATGACGAAAATCCCAGTAGTGGAGAAGCCCCACTTGTCCCGGTTGCAGCTCCAGTACCGGTCTGAAGTAAAACCGCCAGTAGTGAGCGCAAAGCCTCTGGTAAACTCTGAAACAGGGGCGACTGCGCTCCAAGCACAATTAGGCAGGCACTTGCGTATCCGATAACCACGAGCGCCACCATCATTATCAACACGAACAATTGAGGTGCCGAGCACAACACCGCACGAACCAGTAAATCCACATGTAACGAAACTCGCAGCAACAGCAACAGCTCAATCCAAGCAAGGCACACGCTGGCGCTTAATGCAAGCTGAGCAGCACGGAAAGTCTCGGTGTAAGGCCGCAAAGGCACGAATCTGTCCGAATCCAGGGGTAACTCTGAAGGGCGTTTCACCAGTGCAACCAGGCGAAGCAGCCACGTAACAACGTAGCAGAGCAGGCCGAGAAGTCGTACCCCCGTTCCGTGACGTCGGTGCAGAGGACTCGGTCGTATGTTTCCCTTCAATTTGTTTTTCCTTAGGTTAGACCGCTGCCAAATCGCTTGGTATTGCCATTGCCTTGACTGAGAACGTGCTAGTGCCAAAACTTCATCCAAGAAAAAATACACGTAAAACAAAATCACAATGATGTGGCATGCCGAAATGATCCAGTGGTCCGTATCAAGCAAAAAGCTGCTGGTGAGAGGGGCAACTCCTGCACTTAATGAAGCAACAGCGCCACCTGAGGCAGAAAGTTCCACGAGAAAGCGTAGGGCAATAACATGCCGCACCATTGCGTTGTACATACTCAGATCCAGCATAACAGCACGTGTCTGACCGTCAATATATCCGTTGATTTTTAGCGCCGCCAATATCGTAGAAGCATGTACTCCATTCGAACGCGGGAGAACAACTGAAAAGGCTGGTGCAGGTAGCGAATACTGAGCAGTTGAGACTGACATGCTCGAGAAAAATGCAGATCGCTCAGTGTCTGTATCTGTGTCGTTGAGCCCCTTGAATGTGTAAGAATCCCCGCCAGGGATCGGAATAGGATCACTTGTCTCCGTGCTCAAAGTAAAATCACCATCGCTCGAGCCGTAGCAGTAATACGCGTCATCCACGGAGCTTTCTAGTTCACTCGAGGCGAAAAATGAGCTCAACCGAGACGAGCAGTTGAACATTTGTGAGCGGAGCTGCCCGACGCGAATGCCACCCATAACATAATTGCTCGATACTGCAGCTGATGAACTGTCTGAATAGGTGACCGCAAGGAATGGCCCTTGAAGCCACTCGATGAGTTCTGGGGCGGTCTTAATGTCCGTGAAAGTCTTGACCGTTCCTGATGTAGATGCGGTGAATGGCACTTCAAGGTACTGCACTGCAAATCAACAAGCAAATGGTACACAAAGTTAAGTGCCAACGAACAGGCTTCCATCATCTTGGCAACAGCCACATTACGTACAAGTAGAAGCCTGCATGAAGCGATACAGACGATCATGCGCGTAGCCACAAAGCGTACTATACGAAAAGATGACAAGGAAAATAATATGCAGTGCAATCGCATGCAGTTTCGAGCGTGCATTCGATGTGCGTCGTCGGCGGACCAACGCCACCACGTGTCTCTGGCAAAGTTTTTGCAATTGAGCAACACGCTGCCCACTGCTGCTATGCCTTCGCCACCTAATCCAAAAAGCCCACACGGAGTTAAATTGTAGCTTCGCGATTGCATCGTACTTGTTCCTACCGACTTACCATCTCTGAAGCAATACCACTGCAGAAATGCTAGACATGTCTGTCAGTTCGTCCAATGAATGGACCACCTCAATGCCGCCGCGTGGTCTCCGATGTGTAGGAGTTGATGTGGCCATGTTGCCCGATTGCATTCTGTGATGCCATGCATCTGGTGTCTGATTGTCCTGCTGCTTGTCATCGTCGCGATCACCGTGAGTCAACTCGCCGCTACTTATCGTCTCCGTTTCATCAGTATCATCCGCTGGGTCCCGCTGACGCTGCGACGGCAGGGCACTACCTCTCCGCCGACGAGCAGCATCGCCATCTCCCATTCCATACACAATACACGCCGCGCGCTGTCCCAGCACTTGGATCGGAATCGCTTCGGAAGAGTCTGTAGCGTAACTGAACAGCGAGTGTTAGTGAAACCCCAAAAGTGAACGCACTGGAAATACATGCAACACAAACCGGTCCAAGCTTCTTGTCCTTGCCCTGGCAAACCTTCACAATGAATAACACAAACAACAACGCAGAACATGCACACACAGTCCGTCTAAAGGAATATATAAAGCCATGGTCACGCCAAGTGAGCAGCAGCCTTTTGATATCATCTAATTGCCTGTAGATGCCCAGTTGATCCCGTCCAGTATCCGCTTCCCTAATCTGCGGGGGACAAGAACGACGCAAGCGTGCCGAAGAACATGAGGATGATGGAGAGCCCAGCAAGTCCCGTGTTGAGCGCGATCTCGCCCTTCGACAGGCGGTGGGAGAACAGCTTGAGGTAGCACACGCACGGCAGGAACACAGACACCAGCATAGCGAAGAAAGCTCCCAGGAACGACGTCACACGCGCGAAGTGAGGCACAAACAGTGCGCAGCACAGAGCTCCCATACCGAGCGTCGTGCGGATGAAGGCACGGTAGAACACTAGCGTCTTGCTCGGTTTGTTGCGTGCAGCGGCGCGCTTCTGGTTTGGCGACAGCAGAAACTCCTCCAGCGCAAGCGCAATGGGGTGAAGCGTGATGGCGATCTTGCTCATGGGGTTCAGCGCAATGGTCCACACTACCATTTGAGTCAGCGCACCCGGGTACGTCGCGATCAGGTTCAGCGTGATCTCCTTTTGAGTGGCAACACCGAACATGAGGTAGCCAGCAATTTCAATGGCTCCGTAGACGATTCCCACAATGAGGTACGAAAGGTTGAGTACGCGCGGGTAGTCAGCCTTATTCGCCATGGAGCTGCAAATGGACGGGAACACCGAGTGGCCACCAAACGCAACCATCGTCAATCCAATCGCCAGCGGAATGCGCTCCAAGTCGCCAATCACTTGCACTGGTTGCGGGTGCAGCAAGCTGCCCGTCTGGTATCCCGGCGCCTCCGTGTCGATGGCGAAACCGACGTAGAAAATCGCGTACAGACAGAAGAACGACGACAAAATGCCCAAAATGCTGAAGTACGACAGCATCGACATGTGCGTCGTCCACATGGACGGCATGATGAGCAGGAACGCCATAATCGTCAACTGCGTCTCCGTAAACGACGGGATCAGCGCTGCCAACGTATCACCAACTACAAAAAACAAGTCAGTACGCACTTTTGTCCACCTCCACATTGCAAGCACTTACTCAGCACGTTAAACATGGCACAAGCTGTGAAAAGCTCGGCGAAGAACGTGACGCCAATGACGATCCGTCCTTTGGTGCCGAAAGCTGCTTCTCCAATATCTGGATACGTGGTCATCCCTTCCTGATAGTCCAGACATTTGCCTAAAAGTTTGGCTGTGTGGTTCGTCACCAACGTAAAGAAGAGGAAAAGTGGTGCACCGATGAGCCACCCGCTGGAGCGTAGGGAGAAGGGGCTGGAGAGCACTCCCACGCCCAAAAGGACGTTGATGGCGTTGAAAACGGCGTCCTGGAAGCTGCTGGTGCCTTGGGCGGTGGTTGCTCCACTGCTGCTGGCCGGAGACCAGAGCACGTCTCTCTGCTGCGATTGTTGCTGCAAGAGCCGCTGTCTCTCGGTGTATGGGCTGCTGTTGAAGGAGCTAATACGTCGAGGCGTGAGCGATACGGGTGATCTACGAATTAGCAGCAAATAAGACGGTTTTAGTGCTATTTCCCAACGAATAAGATGAAAGGAGTGCATAATTAGCATCTACAGCGCTGCGTACCGCGCTTCGAGCCCTTCTTCGAACGTGGAAGGCCACGACGGAGCTGCTTCTTGGCCCAGGAGACGTGCGCGTGCCACAGAGGGCGAGTAGGAAGGTAGCAGAGGCTGGTGCTCGCCTCCTGCCGACCCCATAATTCTTAGGTCGTGAGGCTGAAGACGCGGTTGGGAGACTGACGCACCTCAAGTCTCCAATCAGGGGTTCTAAAAATAGAAAGGGAGATGGGGCGATGTGATTGGGTGGCCAAGGGTCGTTGCTCTCGCTGATTGGGCAAATGAAGGTCGAGCTTTTTCAAAAACACAAAAGTATCTGTTCAGACGTCGGTGATGTATGACTGGTGCAGAGTTTTGACGTTTTTAGTATATTTCTTCCCGGCGTCATAACAAATGTATCGTCTCATCTGGCGTTTGCAGAGGAATGTGCACTACGATGCAGTGCAGCTACTCCAGCAGTGAGGTTGTACGATAATCCGGATCAGATCCATTTTTTTGTAAACAAAACATCGAGTTTGACTCACGCAGCATTCACAAAGAAATGCATTTAATGCAGTTAGAGCAAAGTGTTGAGTAGATCGCAAAACCAGTTTAACAGTAACACGCGAGCAACGAAGTGCGCTCGATAGTTCTTTGTACAAAACGAAGAACGAAAATTCTTTGAGAAGATCGTCGAGATCGGCATCTACGCACTCTCTTCCTACAGTCCTACGTTTTTTGCAAGCTACTCTGCCTGTGATCCGCGACTTTGACCTTGACTTTCTTCCAAGTCGCTTAAGAACTCGTCGTGGCCTGGGATGTCGTCAAGCTCCATGCGGTGCCGGAGTTGCTTTCGGCTGCGGTATTTCTCCTGCGCGAGACGCCGTCTTTTCTTGATGTCGTTTCCGATGGCAAGTAGTCTGTTCTCACGCTGAGCGTACTCCTCCCCGTTGGCGTCGCGGAGCGGGTTCGACTCGATGTGGAAGTTGGTCAAGCTGACGCAGGTCTGGAAAATATCGTCGTAAAGGTCTTCGCTCCAGCGGTACTTGTCCGCCGCTATACGCCACAAGCCGCACAGCCTCCCAAAGAAGTTCTCCACGAGAACGCGGTCACTAGAAATGTTTTCATTGCGTCGCTGGACTGCTAGCGGTAGATTTAATCCCTTGGCCGGATGAATGCAGCGGAGGTGGTCTTCAAGGCCTTGGTAGCCTTTGTCNGCTAGCACTGCCCACTCATCAGGAAACTTGGCCAACAGCGGCCCATCGTCAGAAAGCTGACGGTCTGCCTCCGTCTTCAAGCGTTTGCTTGCATGG
>AUWJ02015080.1:0-16444 GCA_000468175.2 Phytophthora cryptogea
AATCTAGGCTGGTCGATGGTCAATTCATGTAAATTGCCCCCAAACGACTGAGTGTGTCTTTGGAAACCAATTGAGACCGTCCATGGTTTTGGTGCTCGCCTTCAAGTCGCCAGCTTTGCTCGTGCCGCTGACCAATGGCACTTGCCGGTGGTGCAAATTGGCGCCCTTGAGGCCAGTAAAAACTCTCGCCTCCAGCCTCATAACTCGAGTGTACACGAAAAAAACACAAAGAGAGACGAGCATCAATTGCTGCAGAGATCTATGGAGTTCCACAGACGATATGAGCTCGCACCACCCCGTCGCAATCGAATCAAGTCGATGAGGAAGGAGGAACCGCGAGTTCTTCTTTCGCGATTGAATTATCCCAGCTCTGTCAAGCAATTGTGCATGTAGTCGAGTGCACCCGAACACCGTAGCTGCACGAACGACAACTCGGAACCCAGCTTGTTATTGGCGGATGGCACGCGCACAGGCTCAAACTGAAGTTGCGATCCAAAATTCAGGTTCAGTTTAGCACCGCACCGTTCCACACTTGTCGAGTCGTTACTACGTTTGAGCATTCCCACAAGATCGCATGGTGCTGCTGTTGAAATGGACGCTACAGTAGGTACTGCAAGCCTATCGTTCAATGTTTGAGCCACCGAAGTAGAAATTAATTTTCCATACAAGGTTGGTAAATGCCTCGAGCGTTGTACGCGTTGCACCATTGCTTTAGTCAGAAGATACTAGTAACCTTCGCAACTCTGGGCTACGATGGTCAATAGATACTGGAGACTCTTGTCATTGGCCCGAGGGCACACGCCCCAACTTAATTCGATCGCTTGAACGACGCGCGCATTTAACGGCCCAGGATCACCATAGAGTACAAGCTCGGCGATGCCAACAAAGTTTCAGAAGTGCGCGTTGCAAACCGCCGGAAGCGCGTGCTCCAGCCCTTTTATCTCGACGAGTTTGGATCTGCCCACGCTGTACTCGATCTTCGCTACACGTCCGAGTATGACCCTCGTTTCGTAGCTGTCGTTGCACTGACCATCGCTTCGTAAATGTTGCTTCCGGTACTGGCCTCGACATCACCAGCATTTGCTCCGTGCACTGCAACGAGACTTGAAAGCTGCTTTCGACCCTCTCATTCTCCAATCTCCTCTCGACTGCAGAACTCAAGTGTGCATCAACAGCCTTAACTTCGGGTCGATTCACTTTGGTGAAAACGTTTTTGACCATGGTGCAGCAGAGCTCGATGACCCCCCACCCGGACCTCGAGTTCACTCATATCAAGACCCCCGCGGACAACCTCCAAGACAAGCGTGGAAGCTTCAGCACTTTGAACAAGTTCGGACCTTCGCCCTGGGCCGACAAGTTCTCGTTCTTGGGGAACGTGGCCCAGGTCGTGATTTTGGCCTCTATCGTCGTATACGCTTACGGTCAGCTCTTCTACTTCTCGGACGCCTACACCACGGTGAGCTCCGACATCGGCACGTGGTTTGGAGTCCCGGCAGGCGGAGGCAAAGGTGCCGGAGGTCACTCGGAAATGGTGCGCCCCATGTTCTTCTTCTTGTTCTGCTTCGTCCCGATGGCGGTTGCCATTCTGCTACTCGAGTTCCTTCGCCACTTCAACGTGCGTCGTATCTCGTCCAGCTACGTCCTGAACCTGGCGCGGTTCCTTCGTCAGAAGCCGCGAATCATGGGTCGAGTCATGAACAGAAGTCTCGGTGACCTCCTCTTTCTCGCGTTCCTCATCGGTGGCAACATTTACGTCTTCCAGTACTTCTACCAAGCTCGAGTGGAACGCATGAAAACGCGAAGCCCCAACTTGGACTTCTCCATGTACCTGCAGATGATCGCGCTCACCTTTGGGTTCGTGTGCGTGTTCAACATGGCGTTCCTCTTCCTGCCGGCAACCCGCAACTGCGTCTGGATGGAGTTCCTCAACATTTCGTACGCCAACGGTATCAAGTATCACCGCTGGGTCGGTGTGGTCACCGTGGTCACGGCCTTCCTGCATTGTCTTGGTTACTACTGGGCCTGGATCAGGGAGGGCACGTGGGTCAAGGAGGCTTTGCCGTGTTTCGACTGCGAGGTCGGAGGTGAGGGCAAAGACCCGTGGATGAACTTCTTCGGTCTCATTGCTCTACTCGCCTTCCTGGCCATCGGGTTCACCTCGATCTCTTGGGTACGTCGCAAAATGTACAACACGTTCTACAACGTGCACCACCTCTTCATCCTCGGGACGATTTTCGCCGTGTTGCACTGGAACCCCGTCATCGCGTGGATCTTCCCGTCGGTCATGTTGTACGTCATTTGCCGTGCCATCTCCAGTTCAAACGGGTTCACTCCGGTGGCTGTGCGTGAATTCACCACACTCTCGAACGACATTGTCAAGGTGGTGCTGTCACGCTCCACCGCTTGTGCCGGCAACTACAAGGTCGGTCAGTTCGTCTACCTCAATGTGCCTGCGATCTCCAAGCTGCAGTGGCACGCCTTCACCATTGCTTCGTCGCCACGCACCAGTCCGGACACGCTCACGATCCTGCTCAAGTCACTCGGAGACTGGACCGACGACCTCGTCCGGTACTCGGACGACTGCAAGAAGAACAACGTGCTGCCGACCATGTACTTGGATGGTTACTACGGTGGGTCTCTCGAAATGTACGACGAGTACTCGACCGTGTGTCTTGTGGGCGGAGGCATCGGTGTGACGCCGCTTTTCGCGATCCTCGAGGACATTGTGGCCAAGCTGCAGCACGGTGAGTCGCTGCACCAGAAGGTGTTCTTCATCTTCACGTTCCGTGAGCTGTCACTGCTAGAAGAGATCCACCCGTTGCTCATGCAGATCAAGGAGCTGGACCCGCAGCAGCACTACTTCAGTCTGCACTTGAGTCTCACGCGTGCTCCGACCAACGAGCAACTCGACAAACCCATCGACCACGAACGGCTCACGGGTAAGCCGCACGTGTCGGCCACTCGCTACGACACTGCAGTTACCACCAAAACACCTCGACCGTTTGCTGAGCCACTGCGTTCACGAACGAGCAGGGTTGTCATGTACACGGTTGTGTTTTTCGTCACCTTCCTCATCTGGATCATCGTCAAGTATGGCAGCAAGGTGCAGGCCGACAACGCCAACCTCTGGCCGCTTCAGAACTTCGTGGAGATCACGTTGGTCATTGTCGTTGCCATGCTGGGAGTCTACGCGTTTACCTTTGCAGAGGACAGGAGGAACACGGAGTCTGCCAGTTTCTCAGGATCGTTGCTGACTCCTGGTGGTGTGCAGCCGTACGCTAGTGACGCCCACACTCTCCGTGACCTCGTGACGGATTATCGAGTTGCTGTCGGCCAGCGTCCGAACATGAACGAGATCATGCAAAAGGTTTACAACAGTCACAAGCAGTTCTCGTTCACGCACTTGGGGGCTGGAGCGAATGGGAATTCCACCGTTGGCGTCTTCATCTCCGGCCCAGGAGCTCTGAAAAACGCGACTGAGAACGCCATTTCGGCCATCGGAGTGCGCCACTTTGACGTCCACGAGGAGGAGTTCGAGCTTTGATGTGGAAGACTTCACCCCATACTGCATTTCCACTTGTCCAAGGATCTACATGGTAGAAAACAGAACCACGGTAGCAGCTCGCTAGGATTCTAGTTTTCACTCGTCACGCTTTCATTTCAGTTCGAATAGGACTTTGAGCCAGCTTGTTTCCAATCATTATCGTGCTCCTCGTCCTTCTCGTTCTTGATGTCTAGATAACTATCTCTCTTCGTTCATGTTGACTGCTGCAGCATCTCACCAGAGCGTATCCCTTAATTTCTATGATGCCAACCAATATTTTTATGAATGTTTTTTAGTATCGAGCATTGACACGGATCAGTTGTGCAGTTTTCCAGTGCGTATCTCAACGAGATCGGTGGTGATCAGCCACACAGAGCAGTAGGTGAGACTATTGTCGTCTCTCCATTGCTTCAACTGGATTTCGTGATCGCTTGCCGTTCCGCAACAAATTGCACCACCAGTTTGCAAATGAATCTGCGTCACTTTGAGATGTCGCGGTTCATTTGGTTTTCCGCTTTCCGGCGGATCATATTTCGATATGTACAGCTTTAATGTCTTGTCGGCAGCAAGGCGGTGAAGATAAATTTCGAAAACACTTTCAGCGAGTGATCGGTGCCCTGCGCCTAGTGCCCAGTGGTAAATTCGAAGCAGCGCATGAGATTGGAGCCTCATTGAAAAGAGAAAACACAGTATATTCCGAGTCGATAACGTACTCCCAATACCGCCTGGCGATAAACTGGTTCGTGTCACCAGCATCTTTGACGAATGTATGGCGCAATTGATCAACTTGCAACTTCCCCGTCAATACACTGGAGTTGTTTGAGTGCAGGTTAGAAATATCGTCCACACCACAGATCGCATCATCAATTACACTGCGTATGTCCTCACACGTAGCAAGTGTAAATTCACGCACGTTTCCGCCAGAGTAGTAGAAGGGGATCTCGTGCACGACGCCAACGTCCCAGTCTTGAAATGCAACGCATTCCTCCGCGAAAACCCCCGGCTCGTTCGTTCAAGACAGAAAACCTTGGGGTTGCAACTGGTTTCGCCCCAACGTCCGGCACTTGGACAAGGAGCGCGTCCATCTCGGATCCACCAAGTGGTCCAATTGTCCAGTCTTCTTCCATTTGCTTGGTACTCTTGTCATCAAACGCGGCTTGGTTAGCAAAGATTTGGAGATCCGATGGAGCAATCCCGTTGAAATGACTGTCGTTGTATAGTTCCTTCACTGTGTTGCGGAAGCGAGAGACGCTGGCATTTGCACGCAAGTGTACCCCGAAAGGGACGGCCACTTGAATCTATCAGCTGAAGCCACACCTCGCGTTCCATCGGGTCTTGTGTACCAGACGAGCTACGTGACGATCGATTTCCCCGTCGCCATTGCAATGTGTTTGGGTCTGCTGTATCTCGAAATTCTCGACCCTGGCAGTTGGATGCTCGACACGATTCAACTATTGCTCGGAGAAGTTCGTGGATCACGGAGACAGCATCATCCGAGGCTGGACCGATTCAAAACTTTCCTTCATCGTGCAAACTTCACTTAACCTTTATCCGAGCTGAACGAGACAGAAATCTCGTCACTGAAGTCGGGTTTGGCCTCAAACTCCATGACCAACAACTGCACGGACCAGATGATCAGTGAAGCCACTGAAGCTACTGCGTATGAAACTCGAGACACGCTTCGTAAAACGCTGGGGGTGATTGTGGACGATCTCATTGACAAGGGTAAAAGCGATAACGGCACTTCGTTGACAGCGAAGGAATACACCCGAGTCGTGACGGACAAAGTGGTCATGACGATCTTCGTTCTCTTCATCGACATGACGCGAATTGTTGGCATCGCCACCGAGTACATCCAGCCAATTTGCGGCCCCACACAGTTCATCGGGGAGATCGACGACGGCACTGAGCCGTACACTCTTGGGCTCAACACAGTCGACAAAGCGTTCAAAGACAGCAGTCTCGCCTGGACGAGAAAAGGAGACGGTGTTGTCACTATCTTTTTCAAGAGCGAAGACACCAAAGCTCTCACGGTGAATATTTTCTCGGGTGGAGACAAGATCGACGAGAAAGACGTCTCCGCAGGAGGCAACGCGACTTGGGTCTCCAATGTTACGACACTAGGAGGAAAATCACTTTACCTTGATCGATGGCGGCCGGGATTTTTGGGTCTGCCTGGTACAGGTGGAGGTTCATTGAAAGTCACGGTGGGCACTTGGATCTCTCCGTGAAACTAAACGTTAGTTAGCTCGCCGAAAAATAATAGATGAAGATCAATAGTCCGATCATTTCCACCACTGCCCTTGCACCGCTACTGCGAGTCGCTACCAATGATCAAAGTTTTGATTTGAATAGCGCTCCGATCACTCGTCATTTTCCACGTCTTCCAGCAAGCGGAATTCTTCTTCGTGCACCCACCGCTTCAGCGTAAATGTATCAACTACTAGCTCAGTTGAGTTGCAGTCGTGGGTAACGTGGTCGACCAAATCTCTTCTCAAACCGAGCCGACGACCACAACTTCCACACCGAAAAACACCTGAATGCAACCCCAGTGCGTGCTCGTGATCAATTTCCCGATGCAAGATTTCATGCTTGGCGCTGTCCATCGCGCGACGCATCATGAGCTTTTTCACGAACTTTCGCTCCAGTTGCTGCTTGCGTCCTAGCAACCAGAAGAGCAGGCCGTGACTTTGAAGCAGCAAGCCATCAAGACCTCGAGACAGGAAATTCGTCGAAGCAGAAGTCGACAGCGTCGATCGCTCGTGTTCATTTCTCCACCAGTTTTCAAATTCGCTGCAGATGATACCCCCGTTACCATCGCAGTCCAGCTCAGCAAACAAATTGCGAACTTGAGTGGTGGTGAGTTTGGGTGGCTGTTGTGCTGCTAATTTGCCACTTACACTACCACGACTGGACTGCTTCAGCTTTTTCCCTCGTAAATATGACAACATGAGCAGGAACTCGTCCAGATCAAGCGTCCCAGAGCCGTCGAGATCGAAGATTTGAAAGCATTGCCGTAGTCTCAAGGTCGCCGGATCTACCTCAATGTCCGAGGCATTTGCGTTTACCGATTCTGCTTGTGAAGCTCGTTTCTGGGTTTTGACACGCCACATTGCAAGCTCCTGCTTCAGTATGCTCTTGCCATGAGGAGTGGCGAAGATTGCGGCGTACTCGAGATGAATCTCTCGATCGCTTGCCTCAAAGAGTGCAAGCTCCTTCTTCATGCCGTCCACGTTGAAAACTCGCTTACTTTTGAACCAGCAAGTGGTCCAGGTCTGGTGGACGAACAGACTCACACGTGTCTTGGCCGTCCACCGATGCAAATGCGAAACGCGACGAGCAGCTTTCTCCCGTCTTGCTCTCTGTGCGAGATACAAAGCGGTAATTGCACGTGCGATGAAGACGCTCGCTGCTACCAGCACAAGTGCTTGTCGTACCCATGCTGCAACGTTCTTACAAACAAATGGCCGTAGGATTTCAGCTCGCCAGCGAAGAAAGTGTCTGTAGCAGCGTTGAATCACGATAGCGGCATGTCGACGGCGCCGAAAGCCTCGCACTAGTAATGGAATACCCCGTCGACGCAACACGCGGATAGCTATTGCTAGGACCCTCGTCCGAGCTTTCAATGCAACTCGAAAACAAGCTTTCAACCTGCAGCGACGAATGCAGTTGGCAAACTCGTGTGCCTCCTTTGAAAACGGAAATCTCGGCACCTCCGAAACACTCGAAGACTCCGACGACTCTGGTACATCCAACGCTCTTGCAGACTCTGCGTCCGTAGTTGGAAGGTCCATATGTGCAGGAGCATGGATGAATTGAGCAGCAGCCAGTGGGTGATGAAGCTGCTCCTTCCTGCTGCAAAAAGTTGAGGCACTCAGTGGTCTCGCAAGTCGAGAGCGGATCTCATTCTGCCAGATCGTGCCCTTGATCTTCTCTTCTAAATGAGCTTGCAATTGTGCACGCATCTGGTACCTCCACACACAAACAATCAGCAGTGTAGATACTTTTCACAACTCAGCAGTTAACGCACCTCGTCCGACAGAAGCGGCTCGATCGACAGGTTCACCGTTTTCTTCCTCTTCCGAGGCTTCATGACTCTCCATCTCCAATGTTGCGTCACGTCTGTAGCTGTTGAGTGCTTCATAGTATACAATTTCATTGTCGGACTTGAATTCTCCGTCGCTTGTGCTTCCAACAGCTTCATCAATCGTTCGTCTGTCCTCGCCACCTCAGGATTTAGGATGAGTTGAAGCCCTTCACTCGCATTTTGAGCCAGTTTCTCGCTAGAAGTGGTTGCCAGGAACACGGACGAGGACACGCATTGCTCTTGGGCCTCGTGCATCCATTTCTTCCATTGCGAGGGCGACAAACTGCTGCCATTCGACAGTCCCGAAGTTTTGGACTTTGTAATTTTGCGTTGCCTTGGCGGTGAGCTCACAACCTCAAGAGATGGCAATTTTCCAGGCGATGTCAAGTACACATTATGCAATAGAACCAACTTGCCAGGCGACGCCATGAGCCTTGCAAGGAGCTCGAGCAAAAAGGCAACTTCAATTCTGAAGCCACATTTAGCAAATGGCTACAAACGTCTCGAAATGATCGCTAGGTTTCAACATAGTGTTTTGTCACACCATACTCTAATATAGTGTACACCACACACTTCTCTCTCACATTCAGTATGACATACAAAGTCCAAGCTTCTTCGCTGCCAATTGAGCATCATGGCGGCGCTGCGCACCTTGCGGCCGCTTGGGCGATGGAATCTGCGGCCTGTGCTGCTCCTGCTCGTGCTGTTCTTCGTGGTGCTGCCTCTGAGCGTGTACCACTTCTTCGCCTTCGATTTCCAGCGCGTGGCGTCGCTCGAGCGCCGCGTCCGAGGCGCTTTCCCGTCGTCCGCTGCGTCCTCCGCCTTGCCCACGTGTTTGCGCGTCTCCAGCCAGGACTTGCTGGCCTCCGACGCCGTCGATCGACTCGCGAGACTCTGCGGAGTCGGTAGCAGTAGAAAAACCTCTAAACTTCCTAGTACATCGTTACGTCTGGTGCATTTCGTCCATGTGACACAGGACGCCGTCCCGCTGCTCGCTAACGAGCGCGAGACGGACAGGGAACAGTTCACGTACCTGCAGTTCGCAGCGCTGCAGTCCGTTCGACGCGCGCTGCAGCCAGATATGATGATGCTGCACTACCTGGAGACGCCCCGAGGCGTGTGGTACACGCAGTGTCAACGGCACTTGGGGCTGCATCAGGTGCTGCCTCCGGTGGCGTTTAACGAGACCAAGTTGGGCAGACAGCAGAGACGACGCGTCATGGAGACGATGGTGATGCTGCGCGCGCTCAAGAAACACGGCGGCGTGGCGTTCGCGGACTTTAACACGTTCCTGATGCGAGGAACGGGCGTGGATGTGAACGCGCAGCTCGTGGTGGCGGGGCAGACGCGCGGTAAACGGTTTGGCTTGGGGATGCACATGATGCAGGCCCCACCCGGACACCCGTTCGTCGTGTTCTTAGAGCAGAAGATTGTGCAGATGGTCGAGGAGAACGACCCCAAGCTGCAGCAGATGCCGTTGGACCAAGTGCTCGGGCAGATCGTGCTGGACAAGTACGTGGAGGAGAAGGGGAGCGGCACCAACGCTACCGAGAGTATTATGGAGGGCGTTGCGATCGCGAATTCCAAGTTGTTGGAGTTTGACGGACTGCACGAGCTGCTGACGGCCAAGATGGGGCCGGCCCTCGCTGGCAAGTTTCGAGGAGTGGCAGCTTTTCACATCGACAGATACGATTTTGCAGAGCAGACGGCAGACACGGACGATCTACGAGAGATAGCGCGAATGCAGAAGGAGCTGACGCTGGCGGACGAGTGGCAAAAGCTGGATACGCTGCTTGGGGCAGTCGTGAGGCTGGCGGTGGCTGCGAACA
The DNA here is from genome assembly GCA_000468175.2 of Phytophthora cryptogea. Taxonomy (NCBI): domain Eukaryota; phylum Oomycota; class Peronosporomycetes; order Peronosporales; family Peronosporaceae; genus Phytophthora; species Phytophthora cryptogea. The sequence continues at coordinate 9,461 of AUWJ02015080.1, forward strand.
CTTCCGCTGAACTGGATCCGCTCTTCACGTGATGTTCTCACCTTGGAAGACAGCGATCGAGGTTGTTTCAACGATAGCAGACGCAGTAGAGGCGTATTGCGGTGAAATTGCCGCGCCATTAACTGATCGACACCCTTACTGCTGGGTTTCAGTCTTGGGTTTGTGAGCCGGGCAATCCTGGTATTTTGCTGAACCGGTCTGCAACTTGCTTTGCAACCAAAGTCTCAACGTAGCGATCCAGTCACCGGCTGGATTGGATGAAGTCTCTCCTGACTCATTTGCGTTCCTGCGACCAACTGCACCTAGCTCATTTCGTTGGTCGCTAGTCTCGCCTAGCGAAATGGGGGTTGATTTACTGACCACTGGTACTTCATCGTGGAACGGAACTTAGTCGCCTCCAGTTCACAACGGCCATTTCGTCTTCGACTTCCTGCGATGGTGTTGGGGTTAAGTATCGACGTTCATCACCCGCAATTCACCATGCCCATGGTCAGCGCGATATATGATGAGCGGGATGTCGCCGTGAACGGGATACGCTGTCAGTAGAGGCATCGGCCCTCGTTCGTCGCCGTGGTGAATGTCAGGACGCTTTGCAGATGGCAATGCCGACCCGTTCGTTCAGATGCAATGCTTAGTGATGAAGTGCCGGACAGATCGCAGTCAATGGGGTTGTTGAGGCATTCCGCTGTCTGTGGGGACTTCTTGAGGATGCTGTGGGCTAACCTCTCGGCGCGTGAGCTGCCGTTGATGTGCCAGGAATTGGTATGACGCACTCAGGTCGATGGATGAGACCATGGTCGCTGGTAAATGCCCAGTGTCCGAGGTCTTCGCTGAGACGGAGTTCGCTTTCACTAGCTGTCTCGAGTTCATTCCTGAATTTTCTCAGCGTGATTCAAGCGACTATCGTTCTCTCCTCGCGCCATGAAGTTCTTCACGCCCGTCCTCGCTGCTGCTGCTGTTGTGTTCGCTGCTGTTAGCGGCAACCCCATGATCCGCCAGGAAGCTGAGTCCAGCAGTTGCACGCTGTCGGGCACCTACACGAGCGGAACCGATGTGTCCTCGTGCAGCACTGTCATCATCAAGTCGCTAACAGTTCCTGCTGGCGTTACGCTTGACTTGAGTGATCTCAAGTCGGGGGCCAACGTCGTGTTCTCGGGCACCACGACGTTCGGAACGAAGGTAGATTGCATGCATTTGTCACTTTGGTTAGCAGATGTCTAACCTGCTTTGTTGTTTGTCAACAGAAATGGTCTGGCCCTCTTGTCCTCTTGACTGGCACTAAGCTGACGGTCAGTGGCACAGGAACTCTGGACGGCCAGGGTGCCTGGTACTGGAAGCAGGGCACGTCTATCACTCGCCCGGTCTTCTTCCGAATGAGCAAAGTCATCTCGTCTACAGTCAAGGGCTTCGCGATCAAGAACTCGCCGTACCGCACCTTCAGCATCCTCAACTCACAGTCGACCACGATCAGTGGTTTGACTCTGGACTCGAGTGCTGGTGATTCCACTGCCAAGAACACGGACGGCTTTGACCTCAGTGGCAACACTGGTGTGACGATCACGGGCAACACCATCTACAACCAAGACGACTGTCTCGCCATGCAGTCGAGTACAAACACCGTCTTCTCCGGCAACACGTGCAGCGGTGGACACGGTATCTCCATCGGCTCTATCGGTGGCACGTCGGTGAGCTCGTCCGACACGGTCTCGGGTCTCACGGTCAAGAACAACAAGATCGTCGACAGCGTCAACGGTATCCGCATCAAGACCATCATCGACGACTACGGCAAGGTGACGGACGTGGCGTACACGGACAACACGCTGTCGAATGTCGAGAACGCCATTGTGATCCACGGCGACTACAGCAAGTCCGAGGGTGGATACACTGGATCTGCTACGAGCAAGGTGACGATCACGGACATCACGATCGACGGCCTCACGGGGTCGGCTGACCAGGTGTACGACATCCTCGTTGATTCGGATGTTGTGTCTGGCTGGACGTTTTCGGGCATCGACGTGTCTGGCTCGACGGGAAGCTGCAGCGGCGAACCGAGCGGCGTCTCCTGCTAGGCAGCCCAACTAAGCAGTATATGTAACGTAAAAACGATTGATGTGTAGGTAGACAGCTAGTTTAGGGGGTGATGAAATTCATATACTTCGCAAGCTTTCATTTCAGAAGAAGTCTAACAAGTTCGAAAGTTACCAATACAAGGGGGAAAATCATCATCTTAACGAAATCGAAGGCCTATTCAACTCGAGTTCTAACAATATTAGCTTTTTGCTTGCTGTGCATCGATAGGCTATATCGCTCGTTAGTATCTTTCGTCATTTGCATGTGTCCGCGCTGAAGGCACTTAAAGGCACGAGTACATGGCGTCAACGAGACGAGGTCTCATGAATCGCACCGGGATAACCAAGCTCCTCTGGGAGATGAAGCGTAAAAGTAAAGCGTTGAAGAGGATCGTGTAGGCATCAGGTGCTAGTGTGGAATTCGTAAATGTGTGGATCTGGCGGGTGAAAGCGTGCCGGAAAGCTCATTGCCGAGTCGCGTTAACTAGTCGCCTGAGCGTTCGTTCGCAGCATCATATATCAAAGGGTCTGAACATTTATTTCGCGTGGTCGTTCGAGCCATTTACTGTGTGAAGAATTTCCCAGGAATCACATTAAGCAGGATAATATCGTACTATAGAGGCTCCGATTGCAAATCCCAGACCGCTCACGCGATTATCGAATCCCAGCGCGTCAACCGAATATTAAAGTGATTACCTGACTGCTGAGACCAGCCACCCTAAAGATCCTCTACAGATGCAACGGGAGTTGCGGCTTGAGATCTCCTTGGCGAGGCAACCTCACTCCCATATTTGCGGAACACTTCGCAACGTCCTCCATCACACGCACCGAGCATGATGGACGGGTTTTCGCCCCCGTCCTCTCCACCATCGCCTGTATTGCATCGGTCGCCACTGCGACGACCATGATGCGGCAAGTGAACGAGTCGTCCAGCAGCTGCACACTCTCAGGAACGTACACGAGCGGCACCGACGTATCGTCGTGTAGCACCATCACCATCGGATCATTGACGGTGCCTGTGGGCGTCACGCTGGACCTGAGCAACGTCGCGGACGGAGCCACCATCGAGTTCACGGGTACTACGACGTTCGAAACGTCCAAGTGGGAAGGCCCACTAATCCTGCTTTCGGGCACCAAGCTGACCGTCGGCGGTACAGGCACTTTGGACGGACAAGGAGACTGGTACTGGGAGCAGGGTACGTCCATTGATCGCCCGGACTTCTTCCGCATGAGCAAAGTCATCTCGTCAACGGTGTCCGACTTCACGATCAAGAACTCGCCGTACCGCACCTTCAGCATCCTAAGCTGCGAGTCGACCACGATCAGTGGTCTGACTCTGGACTCGAGTGCTGGTGATAACCTGGCTAAGAACACGGACGGCTTCGACCTGAGTAAGAACACGGACGTTACGATCTCTGGTAACACCATCTACAACCAAGACGACTGACTCGCCATGCAGTCGAGTACAAACACCGTCTTCTCCAGCAACACGTGCAGTGGTGGACACGGTATCTCCATCGGCTCTATCGGTGGCACGTCGGTGAGCTCGTCCGACACGGTCTCGGGTCTCACGGTCAAGAACAACAAGATCGTCGACAGCGTCAACGGTATCCGCATCAAGACCATCATCGACGACTACGGCAAGGTGACGGACGTGGCGTACACGGACAACACGCTGTCGAATGTCGAGAACGCCATTGTGATCCACGGCGACTACAGCAAGTCCGAGGGTGGATACACTGGATCTGCTACGAGCAAGGTGACGATCACGGACATCACGATCGACGGCCTCACGGGGTCGGCTGACCAGGTGTACGACATCCTCGTTGATTCGGATGTTGTGTCTGGCTGGATGTTTTCGGGCATCGACGTGTCTGGCTCGACGGGAAGCTGCAGCGGCGAACCGAGCGGCGTCAGCTGCTAGGTTGCTTGCGAGAGTTTTTTGTTTGACATGTTGGTGGAGCACTTTAGGAAAGCTAGATCCATTGGGTCCGAAGTGTTCACCAGGATCCTACGAATACAATTGATGTTTACTGTGTCTTCTTACAGACGTGGGGTTACAATCAAAAGTCAAAAGTGTATTGAGTTTGAGCTGCTGTCGCCCACAAACGGCAAATAGAGAAGAACCATCTACAGTACAACGATCCCCTCATTAAACGCACGATGATCTATATGCCGGCGCACTATTCACGCTCGTCGACATATCGGTACCGACAGGTGACACAGCAACGAATCCGCCACTGCCTCACCCTGCACTTCCCATTGCTTAGCACTTGACGGTGCTGGGCTGGCCGCTGCACGTGCCCGTTTTGGACGCCGTGACCGAAATGCCCGAGAAATTCCAGCTGGACACCACCTTGGAGTTGGCCACGATGTCGTACAGGTTGGTGGCCGTGCCCGAGAGGCCCGAGATGGTGACGCCCTTGATGGTGACGGCGCTCGTGGCCTTGCCCGTGTAGCCGCCCTTGGACTTGCTGTAGTCCGAGTGGATCACGATGGCGTTCTTGACGTTCGAGAGCTTGTTGTCCGTGTAGGTGACGTCCGAGACGAGGCCCTTGAGGTCCACGATGGTCTTGATGCGGATGCCGTTGACGCTGTTGACGATGGTGTTGCCCTTGACGGTGAGGCCCGAGACCGTGTCGGCCGAGCTCACAGTAGAGCCGCCGAGCGATCCGATGGAGATGCCGTGGCCGCCGCTGCAGTAGTTGTTGCTGAAGACGGTGTTGGTGCTGGACTGCATGGCGAGGCAGTCGTCCTGGTTATAGATCTTGTTGCCCGTGATGGTGACGTAGTTGTTCTTGCTCAGGTCGAAGCCGTCCGTGTTCTTGGCGACGTTGTTACCAGCGCTTGAGTCGAGCGTGAGTCCGCTGATGGTGGTCTTCTCCGAGTTGAGGATGCTGAAGGTGCGGTAGGGCGAGTTCTTGATCTTGAAGCCCGAGAGCGTGGAGCCCGTGACGCCGTGCAGGCGGAAGAAGACGGGGCGACTGATGGATGTGCCCTGCTTCCAGTACCAGGCGCCTTGGCCGTCCAGCGTGCCAGCACCGTTCACCGTGAGGCTGCTGCCGCCAAGCAGCACAAGCGGGCCCTCCCACTTCTTCTCGCCGAAGGTGACGGTGCCCGAGATCTTGATGGTCGCGCCCGTCTTGGCCTTGCTCAAGTCCAGCGTGACGCCCGCGGGCACGGTGAGTGTGCCGATGGTGAGCGTGCTGCAGGACGAGATGTCGCTGCCGGACTTGTACGTGCCGGACAGCGTGCAGGTGGAGGCCTCTTCCTCCTGGCGCATCATGGGCGATCCGCTGACGGCGGCGGCGATGAGGGCGAGCGCGGCGATAGCGGTGGAGAAGAGCTTCATGGTGGGTTGCAGGTTGCGGGCGGTTGCTTGGAACGACGAGTGACTCCGAGAAGGCAAAATGCACAATGAGCCGGGAACTCTGAGGTCAACTAAATGACGAAACCAACGACTGACTCACTGCTGGGCTTGGTGGGCAGCTCATGATACGGTTGATACCTACAGGTTCATCGTTCGAGTTGAGCTGAGCTTTAGCACCGTAAAGGCTCGTCGGTCGATGGTAACGTGGGATTCGTTTTGCTGTTTTTTGGTCGTTGAGCTGTTCGACACTTGCACTCGGATACAACACGTGAGCCCACGTACCACTCCATGTGGCAATGCAGCACTCGCTCTGCGTTCAAAATGGATCTCACGTCGAACAAAGGGCCCTGTTTCCCTGTTTAATGACATCTTTTGAGACGGCTGTCGTTTGGTTGAGCAATTACTCGCTGCTCTAAAATGATCTCGACCACTGGAGCTCACAAATGTGAAATCCCAGACAACATTTCGCGCACGAGAGCTAGAAGAGACGATGTAGACTTGGCGGTGGCAGAGTTATTTAGCGTTTGTCGGACTAAAGTTTTTGTCCAGATGTACATGTACCTCGATGCTTGGGCGTATCGACTAAACTGCGTTCCGTAGGCCACCGCTGGCAATGCGTGCCGTGTCTACCGGGAAGGACGCTTGTGCAAAATTCCTGTTGGCAAGACGCAACAGCGACCTGCTGCCGCGCCCCACGCGAATAAATCTTGTGATGGCAGCGCCACAGTTTTTTTATCGGCCCAGGATAGACTTCTTCGAGGAAAACAGAAACGAGATTGTGGTGGTCGACTCGCGGTTGATTTGCAGGGCCAGTCGCGTGACAAGATGCGAAGGAGAACTTGGGCGTTTGGGTGCTTCAGCGCATTTGGTCTTGCCGTATGAAGTCTTCAGGCGTATAACTGTCGTGATTTGCCGTGTGTGCTGCTGTTTTATCGTGGGCGGCCGGCATAACCGCACTAAATTCAAATTCAAATGCAGCCCGCTGTTCGGGGTGATTTGAGACGGGCTTCCGGCCAGATCTTGCGCTCGGCTATAACGCCGACTAGCGAGAGCGCTTTGATAGTCGCACCGCGTAGAAACCTGGGACAGCTTCAAGCAAAATGTTTGGAGGCGTTTTGCTGTATGGACGTCAGGCCTTGTTTACAGACGCGCCGCGATGGAAATCTGCAAGAAGCAAACATGAAGAAAATTGAACTGGAAGATACGCACTCTACTCACCTGTTTGGAAGGAACCACGGCTGGAACGGGTGGCAAATCGTACGTCACGCTGATGAGGCAAGTGCAATTGGCATGGGCACACAAATGCAGCAGAAAGAGGAAGGGTCTGTGCCGGACGGCGGATGTTCACCGACGATTGGCAACGGATGCCACTCCCGGCGAAATCGGCGCACCCAGACAGTCTAACCTGACTACAACTCGACACCAACGATCAGTAGATCCTATAACAAGACACCACATTTGAAACATAACCCACGCCACAACTTCCGCAGGCCGGTCAACTTCATTGTGCATTTTGCCTTCTCGGAGTCACTCGTCGTTCCAAGC
>KV740310.1:1272-42290 GCA_000468175.2 Phytophthora cryptogea
CTGAGCACAGCCACCCAAGCAAATCGGTCAAGCAGAAATTCGCCAATCGGCTACCCTGTGACAGGCGGTGTGCCCGCGGTACACGAGCGGAGACCGGTGCAATGCTTTAGCACGCGCGGCACGCCCAATCCGCCGTCCAAGCGCTGCCGACGTCAAGCCCGCACTGGCGAATCGTCCGCGCGAAATTGTCCACGACGCGGTGCACGCGGTTCTGTAGTGATCAGTGACACCTCGGTGACCCGGTCGCCTTCACAGCTGAGCCGATCGCTTCCATTCGAAGCTGTCCGGTAGTCACACAATACACGGGCTGCAGCTGATGATGCGTCTCAGCCAACATGAGTGAGCTCGTCAACGTGACCCCGATTCACATGCACCCTTCGTTGGTCTGGAAACCATTGTGAAATTCATCACCGCTCCATGTGCGCTTCTTTCAATGCCCCGATGTATTTTCTTGCTCGACTTGAAATCCAACGTTCTGGCGCTACACGTCAAATGTAAGATAGTTTTCGATCGGAGTGCCATGACTAAAGACTGTTATTGGCGGATGCTGTGCAGTACGATTGAGATTTCGGTAGGAGCGCACCCCAGCACGCAAGAGGGAAGCGCAAGCACGCCGTTTATATATTTACTACTACACTTCGAAGCACGTACTAGTAAAGTTAATGTCTTGTTCGAGGCAGCACAAGACATGAAAGTGCCCAGAGTGAGTTATATGCGCCCGAAAGAGTACATGTAACTTGTGGAGTGGTTATTCGACAACGCGAATTGCGGCGAAATTGATAGCACCAAGGCGCTTGCTACACGATATCGACTTACATACATCGGTGTTGATTAAAACGATTTTCCTTGAGTCTCCTTCGTGCTCTACGTGGTGCGATGATGACCGTATGGTGTGCGGATTTGTCAGACCTTTTATAACGAATGGCGACGTTTCGGTATAGGAAATAAGAGGTACCAATGATGCTTTGTTCCGATGTGGGGAAATGGCGGTCACGGTTCGCTTTAGCGCCGGCCCAGTCGTGTGAACGAAGCCAGTCGAGGTCATGACAGTGAAGACGCAAGCGTGCTACGTATTGCTCGTGTTAACTGGTACATTTCATTCAGAGGGAAAGTATCTCGCTGCGTTCCGCCGTTTCCCCCTCCACTCACGAGGGAGTGTACAGCGAATTGTCACGACAAGTTGTCACGGCATTGGAGACCTTGGCGATCTTGATGCTGTCCGGATACCTCATGTTCGATCATGAAAGCGACTGAAGCCATCAACGTCTCCTTGAACACAACACTACTGTAAAATGTAGTCGTGCTATCGATCAAGTTCGCGTCCATGGACGTAGCGAAGATTTCCGGCCTGCAAGTTCTCGACGCCGACTTCTTCTCCACACAAAACTTCACTTCCTCCAAAACTCTCTCTTGGTCCAAACAGCTCAGAAACAGTTGAAGCTTCGTTTCACGCCGTCGCTCCTTTTCAATTGGTCGAAAGTCGGCGCCGTCTGCTTCCGAGCTTCCCACTGGTCGCGCCATACTGAATCCAAGTGAACCTGCCACTGCATTCCTGATTCCTCTCTGCAGCATGCGCAGTCGCTGGGTGGACTCGTTCAAGCGCGGCCTGGCGCCTTCTCCGCGGGGCGAGCGCTCGCCACTGCCGTCCAATGGCACGTCCGCACCTACCCCCAGCTCTACGCTCTCGTCCGCGTCCGCCACGAGCTTTAGCGGCGCCGAGAACCCCGCGTTTGTGCACGACGCCGACCGCTGCGAGTGCGTGGGCGTCTGCAGCGTCGCGCGCGTGCTGGAGAACTGCGTGCTGCAAGGTGGTGTGCACCACACACATATGCACGTGCTGACGTACTTGGGGCGGCCGCTGCGCTCGGATTGGTGCTGTTATCCCGTGGCAATCCAGTGGTTTCGCGCGGTGGGGGAGCAGGACGATTTCCAGGTCATTCCCGGCGCCTGCGACGAGTGGTACACGCCCACAGCGGACGATATCGGAGCCAGGATCCTGGCCAAGGTCATGATCGAAGACGAAGACGTGCTCAAGACCAAGATGCTTGAGTACGGACCTATCAAGGAAGACCCGGAGGTCCGCAGCAAGGTCGAGATGTATCTGGAGAGGAAGTCGGTGCTGTTTATGGTGAGGAAGGAGGAAGAGGAGGGAGAGAAAGGAAGACTGATGGAGGATGGTGTGATTGCAGGGATTGAGGAGTATCTCGGTGCAGGATGGCAGCGAGTATCTGCACGAGGAGGAGCTGAGAGTACGATGCTGACTTTTTAGAAGGTGGTTGTGGAGGTTGGGAGACTTATGTTGTGTGGTTTGTTTGTTGATGCCAATTGCAGGAGAGCTGGACGCTTCTTATTGATGATCGTAGGGTGCGCTTGACGTGCGAGTCGTCGTTGATCCCGCCGTTTGAAAGTCTCTACACTCCTGACATCAAGGTAGGAGGGTGCAATCTCACCCGCTCGTTGGTTTTGGGGGCTCATGGCATTGTTCTGCTTTGTGTTTTTGTCTTGATCGACGGCGACAACCAACTGGTATAACTGGCTATCTTGCGACTACGTGTATTGCAGCTGGAGATGGTTCGAGGCACACCGAACGAGTTTTATCTACACTTGGCACAAGGATGCTACGTCCGTCTTCGCGCCGAATCGAACACGGTGCGGGATATCATCGTGCTCACGCTGCGTGCCTTCTGTAAGATGGCTGTGTCAGATGAAGTCACGCACGAGGCCGTAGCTCGCGGACTATCGCCGATGCTGACTCTGCGCAAGATCGCCCAGGAAGAAGAGGCCAAGAAGCTGCCCCCAGTAGGTGCCAGTGCTAACTTTGGCGGATTACCCGGATTGAGTTGCATGCTGAGGTTGTACACGCCGTCTCTTGATTTCAACCAGCAGACTCACGAAGCTCCACCGCCTCCTGCGCCCCTGCCAGCCCCGATATACGACCTTCCGTGGAATCGATCGGCAAGTAACTCATTCAGCATGGATCACCCCGAGTCTACCGGCGCCAGTACTGTGCTTGAAGAAGTAGACGAGTCGCTTGACGCGGGTAGTAGGCGGCTAAGCCTTGCGAGTAGTCTGGGTGGTGGAATAGGAGTCGAAGGATGGCAGCACAACGATGACCTCGACGATTCCTTGCTGATGGACGCTGAAGCGCTGATCGGTAACGCGCAGAAGATGGGCATCCAGTACCAGATCCTTCCGCGCGCCCCGAAACGCATCTCGATCTTGGACATTCCTGACCTGCAGATCATCGAAGCGATGGAGGCGTTAAGCGAGACAGTTCCAGGAAGCGCAGGCTCTAGACAAGACGAAGAGAAGATGCGCCAGCAGCAGCGAGATCAGCATCGAAGACGCGGGAGTAATGGCAATGCTGAAGATAGCAACCCTGAAGATCATGTAGGCGGAAACAGCAACAACGTCGACGGAAGCGTTGTTGCAGGGATGCCCGAGATGCCGGACGCAAGTTGCATCGACAAAGCGATCGAGGACTTCATGGCGGACGAAAGCGACGATAGCAAGGAGGTCGTGGACGTCTCTGCATTACGAGATCGCTACGTTTCAATCTTCTGCGCTCTACAGCGGGAGCTGCACACGTACAAGCAGCGCGTGGCGACGCTGTCCGCGCAGCTCGAGGAGAAGCAGGAGCTCAACGCGAGCTTCCGCAAGGACATCGAGTCGCTGCGCAGCGCGCTCACCTCGATGCAAGTGGCCGACAAAGTGTACGACCTCGTGACCACAGACCTGCAGCAACTCGTAAAGCGCACGGCCACGGAAGCTGCGCCCACAGTTACGCAGCTCCCGTCCTAACCAATTGCACACACACAGAACTCCACAAGACCAAGTAAAACAACAGCTCAAGTGTATAGAGAGCTGCCAAGTGAACAGTGTACGTGTCCTGCATGGATAGAGAGCAAGCATTAGCGTATCTCCCTCCTCTCGCGCCCTCTACTGGCTCTTCTCGAGCGCCTCGATCCGCTTGGTGAGCGCCGCGTTCTGCGCAATCATCTCGTCCTTGAGGCCCCCCACGGAGCTCTGGATCTGCTGCGTCGACTGCTCCACGTCCTCCGCCAGCACGTACAGGCCGTAGCCGGCGCCCACGGCCACGCCCACGCCGAACGACACGACGCGCTGCAGGAAGGAGCTGCCGCCCTTCTTGACGACCACCGGAGCGGGTGTCGGCGCCTTGGCGACTTCCTCCTTGGCCTCCGAGGCGAAGCGGCGCACGACTCCCCGAGACTTAAGCACCTTGGTCACCTGAGCACGCAGCATCTCACCTTTTGACTTTGAATATTCACGTCGGGGTTTGATATGAGGGGCGTAGAGCGAATGATGGGACCTGTGAAACGTTATATTCGATTTGAGAGGTACGTTGAAGTGGTTACGATAGTTGCCTTTTTTTTGGCATTGGTGGAAGTGCTGCAAGTGGCGAAGATGCATCCGACGGGGAATAATGGCGCGGACTTGACGCAGCTACAGCGGGAGTACCGCAATATGGAGCTGAACCGTAAAGTGTACGCGGATGAAAGTCACCAGGTCATGCGCAGACAGCAGGCGGTGATCGAGAAGCTGCGCAAGGACAACGAAGAGATGAAGGCCGAATTGACTCTGGCGGAGAGACATATTAACGAAGGAGCAGTGGCCCAGCAACAGGAACAGATTGCGCGCTTGCAGGACCAGATCGACAACTACAACCGCAAAAATGTGGGCGAGTCCAAACGACTCGAGACCCTCACGCAGCAGATCCAGGTCATGCGCCACAAAGTGCTCCATCAGAAGAAGCACATGGGAGGAGTTAATGCAGCGCGCGAGAACCAGCAAATGGTCAGCAAGCAGATTCGTATCCTGGAGAACAGGCTGGACAAGTCGCTCGTCAAGTTTAATGAGGCTCTTGCTCAGAACAAAGTGCTGCGTGAAGAGATCGACAACTTGCGTCGCGAACGAGTCGTGTTTGACACGATTTACCGCAAGCTAGAGCGCGAACATGGAGACAAGAAGCGGCAAATGGCGCAGACGATCGAGCTCAGCAATCAGGCGTACGAACAACGTGACGCGGCGCAACTCGAGCTGCGAAGTTTGCAGGATGAAAATCGAGCAGAGTTGGAGACGCACCGCCGAGCGTTGGCAGAGTTGATGGAGAGACTCGAAGAGAGCAAGATCCTCTTTGGTAATGATACCGTTAACTACCGGCGAGGTGCGTCTTCGGCTGGAGGAGCACCGGGTGGTGGCGCATCCGGTGGGGGGTATGCAGGCAACATGTCGATGGAGGAGGAAAACGAGATGAAGCGAAAGGTGCAGAAAGGCACATGGGGCGTGGCGAAGGAGAAGGTTCATGTGCAGGTTTCTGTCGAGCGCGTGCAGAACTTCGAGGAGGCCTTTATGAAGATCAAAGCAGCCACGCGAATCGATGATTTGGAACAACTTGTTACGTCCTTCATCAAGAAAGAAGACCAGAACTTCTCACTATTCAACTACGTCAACGAGCAAAGTAATGAAATCGAGAAGTTGGAGGAGTGGATCACAGCTCTGCGTGATGAGGAGCGCCGGTACACGGGCAATGGTGACGGTGCAAATGGAGCGGCAGGGGGTGATGACGATGGTGCTGGTCAGCACAAGCAGTTGCTGCGAGAACTCGAGGCGAAACTTGCCCTCACGGAGCAAGCAGCTGAAAAGTGCGAGTCGCGCTGTGCTGAGGCTCACAAGACTGTAAACGCTGTCAAACGTGCCATCCAAAGCTTGTTCACCAAAACCGGATGCAACGCGCAAGCTATGGTGGAGATGTTGGGAGACTCGGTGGTCACCGAAGCCAACATGATGGCTTACTTAGGTGTAATTGAGCAGAAGACGAACGAGATCCTGCATCATTACGCCGCAAGCATCGCCAAGCAACAGGCCGACGCTCAGAAAAACAAAACCACCTCGGATGCGTACGACCGTGAATCGCAGTTTGCAGCAAATGCCATGTCCAGCAATCCGGCAGCAGTAGGAGCCGCCGGTGGAACAAATGGCGCTGTGGCTGCTCTACATTCAATTCTCGGCGTTGGGCCAATCACTCCTATGGGTCAGGAACCATTGCAGATCAACCCGCCGAACCTCGACGATTACTCGTCGGAAGATGAAGATAGCGGTGACAATGAAGACACCATGCATCCTCTCACGCGCGACGAACTGAAAGTGCGCACACTCAAGGGTATGCGGCGCCTCAATCATGCGAATCCCTCTCAAGCTGGGACTGTCAGTAACACAAACATTAAAGATTCCAAGCGCTTTGCGTCAAACGCGTCCTTTGCCAGTTCCCCAAAGCATCGCAAGTAGTAAACAACTTTACAACCTCGCCGCGCCGCGCGATAAACAAACCATCTAGCTTCATTGCACTTACTACTAGTAACTTGCGTGTTTTGTTGTAGTTGTTCCATTATTCAAATACTGCGTGAATCTGCTCTCACATTTGTTGTTTGCTTTGTCCTGCGCGCTCGTCACTTTGATTGTACTTGGAAGTAATTTGAGAGCACGGGCGAACACCTCTCGCTCTTTCTTGATTCTTCTACAAATCGACTGTTTGTACTTTCATGGCGACTTCGAAGATACCGTTCTTCTTGTGTTAAGGTGTCCGCTGTCATCGTTGCTGTAGCTGGTTAATTTTGCTGCTGTATCAATCTGAATCGCAATAGAGATAGAGTCTGGAGAATGGCACACGTAGGTCAAGGTGTACCGCACAGAATGGGCAAATCGCTCGGCCGTTAGGCATGAGAAGCGCTGAGTAGTGATGGGCCAATTTCGTGCTGATTGCATGGCCACACGGATTGAGCACGCACTCAGGAATCGAGTGCTGTTCTTCAGCAGACTGCAATTGTGAGTTCTCCTTGAGCAGCAATTGCACCATTGACCCTGGGGTACGACATAGGGGGCACGTGTGTGAGCTGGCAATCCGCTTTTCATAGCCGAAGACGTGCCCGCAAGCTGGAAACACGTGTGGAATTTGGTCTAGCGGAACCTCTTCACCCGCAGCCGCTTGTGTAAAGCGCAATGAGTGCAGTTGAACGGGGCATTGTACGTTTAGCCGCTCAAGCTGCATACCAACCGAGGACAATGTCGCACGACCGTACACGACTGGCGCTTCCAGCAGTTCGTTATTTTCTGCTTTTGCTTCAAACTCGGACTGATAACTGGTCTGAAATTGCAGTTGAACGCCCCCCAGATCAATCACTGCACCATTAGTCAGTATCGGCTCCATTTCCTCCGCACCAGTGGTTGGACGATTAAATGCACCACTACGCGATTGCAGTGGAGCCTCCCGACGGCGACGGTGACTAGCCCCATTAGAGCCTGAACTCGACGACTCTGTAGTCGTGCTGTCTGCTGCACGCGATTCGATCGCGTACAATCTGCCATTCACCGAGACCTCAAACCACTGCTTGCGTTCAGGAAGCCACACACGCACGCCATTCTTCGTCAGTCCATCCAGTGGCAATTCACTAGCATCGTCCACATTTAGTTCAAAGTGCTCGAGCAATCCATCCTCGTTGGTGTCGTCAATATAATGAAGCACACCGCCACTCTTTTGCTTTCGTCCGAAGACTCCTCTATCACTCGACGCACTCCTGTCCAGTTCCACCAACGTGTTCATCACACACGTGTGGTCGGATCCTACGCGCTTGGACCACGCGCCGCAACGTGCACAGTGTTTGAGCGCGTGTCCCGCCGTGTTCATACGTCTAGCAGCGTCAAACCCTCCTGCAAAAATTCGGCACTCGAACGGCGGCTCTCGAGAGCACACGATCCTGGCTGCATACCGAGAAATGGTGCCGGACGCTCCGACGCGCGGGCCAGGGATCACAAAGTCATTCTGGCGGCACGGCATGCGGCCGATCTGGAACATATCGACGCGCGGGTCTGCGTGGAACTCCGTGACGCTGGCAAAAGGCTCCTTGTCGTTCATGGGGACGCACATGAGGAAGGGCGCCACCGCCACGCGCGGCGCGTCTTCACTGTCTCTCTGGTTGTCCACACTGGGGCGACTGCGCGCTGTCTCAATCCGTTGCAGGATGCGCGTCGTGACGCCCTTGAGGTCCTTCGTTGCTCCGTTGGGCGCGCGCTGGAACTCAGCGACGGGCGTCACGTGGTGGAACCGACGGAGCCGCACGCCGTTGGCCCGCGCGCGCCGCTCCAAGACGTAGTGCGCGTTCTGGTCGCCCAGTGGCTTCCACAGCTGCCCCAGCGAAGGTTTGCGACTCACGGCCGCGTCGTCTCCGGCGTCCGAGAGGCCGAAGGACCGCGGCGCCAACTCGACGCTCCCACTACGCGGCCGCTGCACCATGTCCACGCGGTAGCTGCTGTAGCCCAAGACCACGAGGCGTCCGTACTCCATCGCGCCAATTCGAGAATGACAGCAGAGACTGTAATGGGTACCGGTATTTGTAATACGTGGAATTTGTGGGATATATAACAAAAAGGTCGTCGACATGTCAAACGAAGGCGCAACACCAGAATCCGATCCGCGATTTTTGGTTGCGGAGGAATATTTAGTATATTTTTTTCACCAATTGCTGTCGGTCTCGAGTTCGGCTGATGCAGGACGAGGCGAGTGGCCGTTGGGGAAAATGTTGGTTTGGAGGTCATTTTCTAGTCCCTCGATGGCCTCATAGTCCATTGGCGCTTCCTGGAGCTTCTCCACGACCTGCGAGAACTGCAACAACGTGTCCTAGATTTGCATGATGAGTTAGATGTGAAAAGTTAAAGGGAGAGAAGATAGACGGAGCGTACCATGATGGCAGCACTTTTCAGCTCAATGGAGTGGTCAAGGCTTGTAGGACTTCGTTGGGATGCCGTCACCGACCGCCTGGACGTTGCCGACGCCTTGCCGCTCTTGAACGAGATTGAAGGTTTGCGCTGAGCACCATGGAGAGGGGTGACGATGGCCGCGTCCAACGTGTGTTGCAAATTTTGAATGGTGCGCCGCATGCTCTCGAACTCGTGGGCGATCACCAAATACTCCTCCGGAAGCGCAAAGAGCTCTGGTTTCCTGGCTGATGGGTGCTTGGCTGTGGTCTTGTACTGCGTCAGAATGCTGATCGTACTCTTCGTGCGCCACGAAATGGAGGAACCGCCCTGTGAATAGAAGTACAGTTAGCTCAAGCGTAGACAACACGGCGTCGGTACTTGCATTGCATGACGAGGTGCGTACAGTACCTGTTTGACAACCATCTTTTCCATGTGCTTCTCGTAGAGAGAGTAAAATTGTGTTCCTACCAGCGACAGTGGCATCGCCGAGTAAATCGTAGCAACAATGATCACAAACACGTCGAAGAACTTCCCAATTGAGGTCCTCGGAACAAAATCACCGTAGCCCACGGACGTTAGCCTAAATGACGGAGTACGAATACGATGTGTCAGCAAGTCAGGAAATAGGGTGAAACATCAGCAGTGCCTACGTTGTGTACGATAGCCATGTGGAATGAATCATGTCGGTGATTGTTGCTTTCACTCTGTCTTGGATCATGATACGTTTGCCAATGGGAAGGCCCGCCGCAAGCTCTGGTGTAAGAACATTCTTCTTCCACCACATGCACGTTTGGCCAACAAAGCATTCTTTTCCGCGCTCAATTTCGTAAAACATTGCACCAGCAATGATACAACCAGTGAAGAGGAAAAAGAGCTACATGAGGCAAAATCGATTAGAACGCGATTTGCTGGGTGAAAAAGAAAATTTATACCATGGCCTTACCGGAATAACGAGCGGCTTCCAGACTTTTATCGCCGTCGAAGCAATAATTTTGGTGCCGCGGAAATGCTGTTGAGAACAGGTATCTGTTAGTTTGAAAGACCAAAACTGTTACGAAAGCGAACGGAATCGTACCCTTGTGAGTTTTAGGATGCGCATAATTTTTAGCACACGGATCACTGAGAGAAACGAAGGTGCTGTGGCAACGATCGCATAGTCCGGGTACACTCTCAAGTAGAGCAACTCGACTACCTCGACGAAAAATGGCACGATGGCAACCACATCGAAGAAGATGTAGAAGTTTCTCCAAAATTCCTTGCGGTTTTGTGATATGTAGAACCGAACAGCAAATTCCGTTGTAAACACCACGCCGAAGAACCACTCAAAGTAAATCCAGTATGGCCCCATATCGAACAGCATATTAAAAGTTGTTCGACACTGTTGGCGGAAGCACACGTAGTCTACGCCTTTTTGAAGAAAAACGTCGGTACATGGCAGTGCAGAGGCATCCAAGGATCCAAAGTTTAGTCCATTTCCATAACACGCCGGCGACTCGGTTACACTTAAGCACGAAAAATGAAGTCTCTCAACGAAATCACTCGTGCCATTGTCGTATCGCAAGAAGCATGCTGGGTCCATATTGGCAAACCCTGATGTTCTACAGTAGCTTTTCACCACAGTTTTGCAGCCGTTGGTGTCGACACCACTTGCTGCTAGCTCTTGAAGCGATTCAGAAAAAAACAGCATGACGCTGACAAGTGCGAAGCCGACCATTGCTTGGTTCACTATTGTCGCCAGACGAGATGAATCGGGAACCTCAATCAGCAACCAAAGGCGTCCTCTAAATGTTTGTGACAGAGAACGTTGGTCGACGACGGCTGGAAGCTGGCCTGATTTCACCTTCGCTTTTGCTATGGCCCTTTTTGCCTTCGCGTACATGTTGCTAAGCATCCCTTGTGACTGAGTGTCCAACGTGATATGAAGTGAATTTCGTCGATGCGGAATAAAAACCTGCAAGAGTATAACTGCCTCAGCGTGCACCTCCAGTATTCGGCTGATGCCTTCTTTGATTTTGGCTTGGCGGTCAGCTTCGGTCTCAAGTATCTCCATCGTCATCGTAATCGATTGACTTCTTCTCGTATTTGTGCGAGCGATACCAGAAATATGATGGTGTACAACCGACCACGCATTGAGTAAATGATATTGAATGTCGCAAAGCCGCTTTGCATGACTGTGCAGGATCTGACAATCGAATGGCGATAGTGATGCATCAAGATATCGGGCTTTCTTCTTCTTGTCCAATTGAAAATTCTCGTATGTCAGGTGAAAGTTGTTGCCAATAATCGCCACAGGCATTGAGAAGTAGATCTGCCCCAGGATCATTACAAGCATTGTCAACATCAACGAACCCGGATTCTTTAAGGACGGTACCTGTTGACCATACCCCACGGTTGCGACGCTAAGAAAAAAATACGCCACGTAAGTTTATCGAGATAGTCATTAAAACAAAGCAATATGGACAGATACTTACGTGACCATCACAAAGTACGCCGAGTTAAATATGTCTGTGAAGGTGCAGGTCTCCACATTGTAGCAAGGCTCCGAGTAGAAAAGTGCCGTTGCTACTACCATAACCAGTGTGAACAGGAAAAACAGCGTGATACTCAGAGGTCTCAAACTGGCCTTGATAGCCAAATACATGATTTTCGACTGCTCGTAGTGACGCAAGGTGAGCCCCAAGCGTACAGTGCGAACCAACCGAAGGAGGTTAACGTGGTGCTCCACGCCAGCTTCTGACCCGGCTGCTTCCAAGACCTGTATGATATACCAGGGAGATATCCCGGCTAAGTCGAGCCACATGTAGGGATCACGAACGATTGCTCGTGCATTCCCTGTCTGTATCATACGACCCAGAAACTCTAAAGTGAAAACTCCGGCGAGGAAGCCATCGATAATCTCATGTTGTTCCTCGGACGGTAAATAGGGAAATCCAGGCTCGGAGCTCCCCCAATTTGGGCCATCACATGTTTGGATGGCAAGATCAGCAATTCCAAGCATGATTAGGACAAATACAAGCCGGTTGGCCCGGCGTCCCCACAACGACACCGAAGGCAAGGTGAACATTTCACCAAGCTCTTTCTTCGTGCGAAAGTAAATCATACGATAAACTGATGGGTCGACCGCTTTCTCGGTAACCTGAACTTGCTGGGGGCCACCTCCACCCACCACAACGGAATTATTTCGCGATGCAACTCGCACTCGATGAAGCGATAATCGTTTGCCCACCACCGATGCCATATCTTGTTCAGGAAAGCTTGAAAATTTATCTGACGCGTCACTGCCTGCTCTTCCTATCGATTCCAAACGGCTTCTACTGCATTCCACTTTACCATCGGAAGAAACAGGATGTACTCGCGATGGTTTAGGTCCTTCAGGCGTAGCCCCTTTCAGTGACGACCGTCTCACAATTCGCGCTGAGTGATTCTGCACCTCGATCTGCGATTCAGCGTCTACGCGACCTTGAGCAAACGTTTTACCATTATTTTCTTGCTGCAGTAACATCATAGAAGAAGTGGGGATAACGGGGATTTCGGCTGGCGGTGTGGTGTCTGCTCTCCATGAAAGACCCCGTACCGTAAAACTGTGGAGTCTGGATAGGCCAGAGTTTGAGCGAACTATCCCTTCAACCTCTGGAGCGGGGACGGAGCTGGGCAGCTCTGCTTCATCTTCAATAAATCCACTCTGGTCGAACGTCTGCAATCTTCCTGATACTGCCTTTGCCTGGACGACTGACACTCTGTTTCGATCATCCGACTCCTGACGCAGAGGCGGCAGCGCCGCGCTCCTCGGGCCTGACGTCTCCACCTTTCAGTTGGTACGGAGCGGGATCACCCACGCCCCGTGCTTCGTCTTGCTGCAACCAGGCGAACTCCACGGCGATGTTGTGGCGGTGATACGAAAAGTTACGGTAGTCCAGACCCACGTCTACCACCACTGCGCATGAAGCTGCTGTGAACAACTGCAGAGGCGAAAGGTGTCAACAACAAGCCTTGCGGGCACGCAATACGAAGGCCTAGCGTCCTGTGTACGGTAACGCTCGCTCTGTTCAAAACCAACCGCTTGGGTAAAAATACCCGAAGATGGCATTGCACGCCGATAGCCGCCCGACTCAAATTCGGAAATAGCTGACAGTGCCCACGACGCGGATGTCGTAGATAAAACGGATACGTCGGCAGCTTCCCGTGCTTGCGTGCAGTTGTGCCCTGGAGCTATTACGCTAGAGATGGCTTCAAACTTCAACAAAACGACCATCACTCTGTACATCCCTATAATCTGATAAACCTGCGCTAATGCATGGGATATAGAAATATGCGTTCATGCAATCCGCGGATGGGGGTCGAAAGTGCGAGGTTTTTCCGTACGGACGCGAGGTTTTACTCGTTGGCTGGCTGAGCTGGTCTCTCCAAGCGACGTCAAGCGACCTCCATTCGTGCACTTCCGCATCCAGTGCGCTGCCCTTCTTCCTGCTTCCCAACGACGAGCAGCGACTGACTCCCTGCAGCCATGGCGGGTGACAAGAGCTCGAAGAAGAAGGTCAAGACCAAGTCCGCGGAGGGCGTCAACGAATGGCCATCCACCAATCCGTCGTCGGCTTCACGCTCGATCCCGCTCAAGACGTACGTCGCTCAATGCGCAATGCGCACTTGACCATCACTCTGTCTAAATTTACCAGTACTCACTTCTTTACTTGGTATTTGTATACGCAACTGCAACAACTACAGCAATGAGAATCTGCAGAGGCTCGTGTCGCCGCATCTGGACTCGTTCAACTACTTTCTGACCGAGGGCCTGGACTTTGCCGTCGCCGACATGAGCCGCATCCCCGTGCAGCTGCCCAACCAGCACCGCATGGACCTTTGGATCGAGAACGCGCAGATCGGGTACCCGACCACTGAGAACCAGATCACGGGCGAGCAGAAGCTCCTGCCCAGCGAGTGCCGTCAACGCGGTATCTCGTACTCGGCGCCGTTGGTGGTGACGCTCGCCCGTTCTTTCGCTGGCTCGCAGAACGTCGAGCGCATCCAGCGTGTGGTTGGTGAGATTCCTATTATGGTGCGCTCCAAGCGCTGCCACCTCAACGGCAAGAACCCCACCGAACTTGTCAAGGCTCGGGAAGAGGCCAACGAGATGGGCGGATACTTCATCTGTAACGGTAACGAGCGCTGTGTGCGTTTGTTGCAGATGCCGCGTCGCCACCACATTATGGCTGTGCGTCGTGGCGCCTTCGCCAACCGTGGTGACCTGTACACTGAGCTGGCCGTGTTCATGAAGTGCGTCAAGCGCGATCAGTCGGCTGTCACGGTGACGGTGCACTATTTGCAGGATGGTAACGCTACAGTGCGTTTCGGCGTGCGGAAACAGGAGTTTATGATTCCTGTGGGTCTGGTGCTCAAGGCACTGTACCCTCTCACGGACCGTGAAATTTACGAGCGTGTGTTGCGTGGAGATCACGAAAACACGTACCTGTCCGCACGTGTGGAGCTGATTTTGCGTGAAGCGAAGAAGTTCTCGCTTTACTCGCGCGACGAGGCTTTGGCGTATTTGGGTAAGCACTTCCGATTTGCGATGCCGTACGTGTACGAAGATATGAGCAACGTCGAGGTTGGCAGCAAGCTACTGGATGAGTTCCTGTTTGTCCACATTCCTAAAGGCGAAAAGGGCCGTACGCAAAAGGTGGAGCTGCTGTGCCTGATGCTCCGTAAACTGTATGCGTTTGCCAAGGGCGATATTCCTGAGGACAATTCCGATTCCGTCATGAACCACGAACTGCTGCTGCCAGGCCACCTTTACTTGATGATCTTGAAGGAAAAGCTGCAGGATTCCCTTGTTTCCATTCGTGATAACATCCTGAAGGCAACCGAGAACAAGAAGCGCTCTGTTGTGATGGACCAGGTTTTCCTACGCAAGATGTGGGACCGTACGCCCAACATTGGTAACGCTATGGCATACTTTTTGAACACGGGCAACCTGCGGTCATCGAGTGGTCTGGATCTGTTGCAGATTGCTGGTTATACTATTGTTGCGGAGAAGTTGAACTACTACCGTTACTTTTCGCATTTTCGCTCAGTTCATCGTGGGCAGTTCTTCACAGAAATGAAGACAACAGCAGTGCGCAAGCTTCTGCCCGACTCGTGGGGATTTTTGTGCCCTGTGCATACCCCTGATGGATCTCCTTGTGGTCTGTTGAACCATTTGGCGGTTGAGTGCCAATTGGTGTCTTACCCGGCTTTCAAGGCTGATGACTACATTCAGCAGGAAGTGAAACTCTCGCGTTTCCTGGCAGGTCTAGGCATGATCCCGACTTCCGGTTACGCCGATGGTGCGCTGATCGTTCCGTACTCGTACTTGCCCGTAATGATGAACGGTAAGGTTCTGGGTGGTGCGCCTGCAGAAGTGTGCAAGCGCATTGCAAATGTTTTGCGCAAGGTCAAGTCCGCAGAAAGTTCGGAAGAGCGTGATGCAAACGGTATTGTTGCAAACCTTGAGGTTTGCCTCATCATGCCTACTCGTGGTGGCCCCTTCCCGGGATTGTTCCTGTCGGCTGACGCCGCGCGTATGTCTCGCCCTGTAATTCAGATGGATACGAAGCGTATTGAGTACATTGGACCGATGGAGCAGGTGTTTATGGACATCGCCTGTACGAAGGATGACATTCGTCCTGCTACTACTCACATGGAGATCAAGCCTACGAATATGCTGTCTCTCGTGGCCTCGTTGACTCCCTTCTCTGACTACAACCAGTCGCCACGTAACATGTACCAGTGCCAGATGGCGAAGCAGACAATGGGCACGCCTGCTCACTCGATCGTTCACCGTACGGACAACAAGATGTACCGTATCCAATCGCCGCAGATCCCAATTGTTCAGAATGAGCGCCTGCGCGAGTATCAGCTTGACGAGTATCCGCTGGGTACTAATGCTGTCGTTGCTGTGATTTCGTACACGGGTTTCGATATGGAGGATGCTATGATTCTCAACAAGTCGTCGTATGAGCGCGGTTTCGCTCATGCGTCGGTGTACAAACAACTTACCGTAGACATTGGTCCAAACGGCAAGCAGGGAGGCGCGTCGACCAAAAAGTACTTCTCCAATGTGAAAACGGATGGTAGTGGGGAGTTCTGTTCTACGAAGCTTGACCGCGACGGCTTCCCTCACATTGGCCAGGTTGTGAACCACGGCGACCCCATTGCGAGCTGGATTGATGAGACCACTGGTCTGCCTTCGTTCCAGAAGCACAAGGAGTCCGAGCCTGCCATCATTGAACAGGTCAACATGATTGGTAGCTCGTCACAAGCTTCTGAGTTCCAGAAGGCCAGCATCAAACTGCGTTTCTGCCGTAACCCCACCATTGGTGACAAGTTCTCGTCGCGCCACGGACAGAAGGGTGTCATGAGTATTCTTTGGCCTCAGGCCGACATGCCGTTCTCGGAGTCTGGCATTTCCCCGGATATTATCATCAACCCGCACGCTTTCCCGTCGCGTATGACCATCGGTATGCTTATCGAGTCCATGGCGGCCAAGACGGGTGCCCTGAAGGGCAAGTACATGGATGCCACTCCGTTCAAGTTCAGTGAAAAGGACCGTGTGATCGACTACTTTGGCTCTCAGCTGAAGGAGCACGGCTACAACTACATGGGCAGTGAGCCTTTGTACTCGGGTATTTCCGGCACGGTGATGAAGGCGGACATTTACATCGGTGTTGTGTACTACCAGCGTCTGCGTCATATGGTTAGTGACAAGAGTCAGGTGCGCGCTACGGGCCCGATGAACTCGCTCACTCGCCAGCCCGTGAAGGGCCGTAAGAAGGGTGGAGGTATCCGTCTTGGTGAGATGGAGCGTGACTCGCTGCTTGCCCACGGTTGTGCGTTCCTGGTGCAGGATCGTCTCATGAACTGTTCCGACAAGCACATTGCCACTGTATGCACACGCTGTGGAAGTCTGCTCTCGAACGCCACGCAGCGCTCGACGGTTGAGACGGCTGGTCAGGGTGAGGTTGCTGTTGCTCTGAAGTCCAAGACGCAGTGGTACTGTACAGTTTGCCAAACGGGCGAGGGCTGCCAGGCTGTCGCCATGCCATACGTCTTCCGCTACCTGGCCAACGAGCTGGCAGCAATGAACATCAAGATGTCGCTCTCCTTGAAGGCATGCTAACCGGTGTGTTCAGCAGGGAATCCAGGTATGCAGTCATGCACAAACAAATAGATTTATTTGAGTCTTAGTCTCCTGCTTGCGGTGAGTTTGTCCGTTATGTTGATTCAGCCAAGACAAGGTGCCATCGTTTCGGAGTTCAAGAGGCGCGACCGGACAGCGCAAACCTTCACTCCGGATCAAGTCTGTCGAGAGCCAAGTCCGCACCAAGATGAGGAGCACCAGCGATTTCAACGCGTCGTTGCGACAGTCGCGGAGTCCAAGTGGAGCTACACCTCGATCCGCCAGTGGTTACAACAGCAGAGGGGGGCATCCGTACGCCCAGGGTATGAGTATCAACGTGTCGGCTTCGAGTTCGCCATCAGGAAGCGCGCGGTCGTCTCCGCACAGCAGTTCACCCAGCAATACAGCACGGCGAGCACAACCCCTGCAGCAGCAACAGCAACAGTATTACGCACCACCAGCACCAACTAGTGCCGCTGCCGCGTATCTCCAACGGACAGCAATATCGAACGCCTACAATTCTACGGGAGGGTGCCGCAGCAGTGAGGATACGGAGACTGCGTCTACATCCTCGGATGGTTTTCTTGGAGACCGACCTTCCTCGCCAGCACACAGTATATCCAGCAATTCAAGCCGTTATGCGGGGGAGCGTGGAAGCAATTTCAAGGTGGTAATCCGAGTTCGTCCTCCGTTACCTCGTGAACTGCACGGGGATCGACCTTTTCAAAATGTCATCAACGTGGATCAGCAGGGTCACGTTCTTACAGTTTCGGAGAACTTGAGTGCACTCGCTTTTGGAGGAGGTAATGGTGGAAATGGAGACAACGAATCGAGCACTCCTGGTGCTTATGGTAACCACGTGTTCTCTTTTGATCATGTGTATGACCAGCAATGCACACAGAGCACCGTGTACGAAAACACAGCGAAAGCTGTGGTGGAATCTTCGCTTGAAGGATACAACGCTACCATTTTTGCCTACGGTCAAACGGGAACAGGCAAGACCTACACGATGGAGGGTTTCAACAGCGGATCTGGTAGTGTCGAAGAACGTGGCATCATTCCTCGTGCTATCGAGCAGATTTTTTGCCACATCCAGGTCAATGTTTCAGCGCGCTGCCGGTTCCTCGTTCGTGCTTCGTATTTGCAGATTTACAATGAGTCCATTTCGGATCTGCTCAAGCCCGAACGGACCAACCTAACTATCCGAGAAGACCGACGCCGTGGCGTGTTTGTAGAGGGTCTTTCAGAGTGGGTGGTGCGATCACCAGAAGAGATTTACGGACTCATGGAGCGAGGTGGTGCGATGCGTGCTACTGGCAGCACGAAGATGAATGAGTTATCCTCGCGAAGCCATGCCGTCTTCATCATTATTGCAGAGCAAAGTAAAACCTCGTACGTGGATTCTAAAGGCAACGACGTGGCACCAGAGGAATTTATGGCGCTTGTAAACGCGTATCAGGCGCGTCATGGTGGTGGTAATGCTCCAGGAAATGGAAATGGTAGTGGAGGCAAGGCGCCTGGAGGTGGAAATGGTGCAAATGGAAATGGCATGGGGGCATTGCATCCCAAATTGGAGGCGATGGTACGGCAAAGCTTTAAGGTTGGCAAACTGAACCTTGTGGATCTTGCTGGCTCGGAGCGCGTACGGCTATCTGGCGCCACTGGACAGCGACTCGAAGAGAGCAAGAAGATCAACCAGTCCCTTTCAGCGCTGGGAAACGTCATCTCTGCACTCACTGATGCCCGTGGACGCCAGCATATTCCATACCGCGACAGTAAGCTGACACGCATCCTTGAAGACTCTTTGGGCGGCAACTGCAAAACGACGATGATGGCGATGATTTCACCAGCGCTGGAAGCGATGACAGAGTCACTTTCCACTCTCAAATTCGCCAACCGAGCGAAGCACATCAAAAATGAAGCGCGAGTGAACGAAGATTTGGATCAGAAATCCCTGCTACGAAAGTATGAGCGCGAATTGAAACGACTTCGAGCCGAACTAGAGGAGCGTTCTCGTAATGTGGTGGACAAGCGCCGCTTGTTAGAACTTGATGAGCAACGCCGTCGAGCCGAAGAGGACAAAATGGCAGCTATTCGAGCACTTGAGGAACGATCTCGCGAGTTTATGCGGGAGAAAGAAGAGAAAAAGCGTCTTGAGCAGCGCATTTCAGCTCTCACATCTCAAATGCTGATGAGTAACCAACGGCGCCTGACTCCTTCTGCCGGGGGAGGACTGGGTGGCGATGGCGAAGCATTGAATGTTGAGGACCCATTAATACGGGACGCCCTTAAGGAGCACCAGGATCGTATCCGCCAGGAATACGAATGTCGTCTAGCTGATCTTGAAAAGGAGCGCGAGACTATTGAAGAAGAGAAGGCTCAAGTGGATCGATACAAACAGTTGCTACTAAAGCAGCGGGACATTATGATAGCTCTCACGCAGAGACTGAACGAACGCGATGAGCAGATCACGGCACTACAAGACGAGCTTGATGCCTATGACCGCCATCAGAAGGAGCTTGAAGAGAAACTAGATGAGAAGACTGCTCATCTAATTCACTTACAGCGCGTAGCAATGGAGCACAACGCAAGCTCACCTGGAAAAATTGATGCTGAACTGCTTAAGGCACTCGGTGATTGGGGTGGTGGAGCAGCACCATCAGCGGTGGCACCTTCAGCAGCTTCAGGTATGGTCGGTGAGCCTCCAGCCGAGTTACTTATCACGCACAAACAGTTCCGACCTCACCCAGTGGACCCCGTTATTATCAACGACAACAACTACAGCAGCGGCAATAACAATTCGCGTCACACTGGAATTGGTGGATCAAGCTTGCTTTCTGCTGAAGAAAAAATTAAGGAACTTTGCGCACTTGTGGATACACAATCTGCGGAGCACCAGCGAATGGCCAGAGAGTTAGAAGACGTCAAGTCCGAAAAAGTCTCAGTAGAGTTCCTGATGCGTGAAAAGATTGACAAACTTGTGCAAGTGGAGCTTGAGGCGCGCACCAAAGACCTTAATCGGTCTGACAGCAACCGCGACAAACAGCAACTTACGAACCTGCAACGGCAAGTGGAGGCTTTGATGCTAGAAAACCAGCAACTCCAGACCCGGGCTACACCTGATGACCAGCAACAGCAGCTACAAGCGCGTTGTGAGACTCTGGTGAAGGAGAGGCGGGCTGTGCAGACTATTATGGAGCACAAGATTAAGGCACTTGTGACAGCAATCGGCGAGGCTTCGGATGCTACGCTTCAGACTGCGGGTGGAGCCGAAAGACTTGGCGAACCTGCCAAATGGCTTGCAAGGGAGGTGAACGCACTTCAGCGACTCGTAAATGCATCTATTGTTGCATTGCGAAATGCGGACGCAGGAAGTGCTCCTGTTCCTGCTAGCACCAGCGCTCAAAAGGAGTCAAGTAGCAGCCAACCAACGCCAACAACGATGCCTGCGAACGTAAGCAACACTTGCGGAATTAGCGAAAAGCCTCCAGCAGGGATGCCATCAACAACCCCTGCAACCCCGTCTTCCTTGTCAGTGGATGAACTTATACAACAAAGACGAGCACAGCTTCAGCAGCAACGAGAACGACACCCCCCTGTATGAGTAGCAGTAAATCCAACTCAAAAGACTGACAACATACTCCAAGTACCAATTATCCATTAAGACATGACTCAAAGCGGACTTACAGTCTTCACAGACTCATCGCCTCCAGACGGCGGCGCTGCTTGTGGCATGACAGCCTCACCGATCCACCGTTTCTCACTAGCGACTATAAACTTGAGCTCATTGCTTTCACTTTTCAGGTACGAGTCCACGATCCAAAACTGCACCGAGTTACAGCATCCTGGAATCACCAGCATGACAATGGATAGCTCTAGGTGTCGGTGGTGGTCGAATGCTGAAAAGATTCTCGTGGCAAAGTACGCGATGTCCGAAAAGAAAGCCCACAACACCAAGATATCGATCATCTTCATGAGTGAGAGGGCCACGAGGTATGCGAAGAACTGCGTCCACCACACTCGCATTTGTGGCGGATCTCCGTAGTCACCACAACGCGCGATGTCCATCAAGCCGAATCGAGCAGCCACTTTGTCGATCATCCGGAGAAAAACAATCGTGATGAATCCTCCCCATGTCGTGTCCAGGACGTAGTTCACAAAGTAGATCCCGCACTGCAAAAGTTACATGTTAGCTGCTTTGGTACCAATAAACCAAAGCAACAAATACATTTCGTACTTCGTCATAATTCTCTGTAGACGTAGCGACCAGCACGATGGACAAGGCGACACTGATGCAATGAATGTACAGCGCACCCATCGCCTGCTTGCTCACATCTAGTGCCCACACCTACATGATAACAAAATGTAAGAATCATTTCAAAGAGTTATGGGAATGGAGCTGTGAGGACTTTAATGGGTCGAATGGGGAACTCGAGCTTCCGCTTGATGTAGAGCATGAACACCGCGATGAATGCCAGCAACAATTGCAGCAAGCGAGCAAACACATCGGAGAACAGGTGGCAGCGATCGTCTCCGGGATCAGCAACCGCCATCGTAAGTGAGCCCAAATATTGAGAATATCTATGCACGTCCTTTCATGATGGTTTATTTTTCTTTACATTTTGTCAATCAACGGTTACTGGGCGACTCCAACTTGTTGCAATGCAAGGTCTTACTTTCGTAACTCGCCTGCCTCATGCTTTTGGTTTACCACGCATTGTCACCAGTGCTCAGGAAGTTTCTCGCCGTCGCGCCCCCCTCTTCATTTCCTTGGTAATCGACCGAGACGACAAAGTCTTCGGGCTTGGAGCCGTCCGGGAGCGGAACACCCCAGTCACAGTCCTGCTCGATGCCCAAATTGTTGTGGTGCATCTGGATACGGAACCAACCGTTCTCGCCCCAGTACGTTCCCCACGAGTTGCGTCCAATCCCTAGCATATCAAAGAGTAACAAGTCAATTGCTGGTCGTTGTAGTTTGCGTGGCTAGCAGTACGTACAGTATTCGGTGTCCGTCTCCTCGTCATAGCCCCAGCCAGCTACAGAGATTTCGTGGTTGATCAACGGGAACATGACATGCTCTGAGTAAATGCCACCCGTGTACGCCTCGAACTTCTCTGTGGCGTGCACACCGCAGCCGATGGGACCACGCTTGTAAATCTCAGCCTTCATGCGGTCAGCTCCGCTCACCGAACCGTATTCGGAGACGAAGTACTTGGCGAATTTCTTGATCGGCTCGCACACACCAGGAGTGAAAGATTCCTTCGATGGCCAACACCTAGAAAATGAAGCACAAAACAATTAGCCACCACGTTTTGGCCGATACAACTCGATTGTGTACAACACCACTTACGTTTCGCAGATAGCAAATTGGTCGCAGTTCAGGTTCTTGGCCTGATATGCCTGGCACGTTTGATCGGGGATGCCGTGACGGTGCGCATACTCGTAAACCAAACCGGGGTTTCCACCGTTGCAAGTGCCACCGGCGTGGCAGTTAATAAGAACCTGTGGTGATAGCGCAATTTCGGGCCAAGTAGCTACACTCAACAAAGCACAAGTCAGTTAGTAACATACACGATCAAACCTTTAATCTACTACATACAATACGTACCGTTTCTCAGGATAGAAATACGATCCGATAGAGCACTGGTGGTGCCTTGAGCCCAGCAACTTCCACAATACTGCGGAATGTGCTGGTTCTTGTCCCACGTGACGTAGTTCTTGCCGTCGATGTCGCGCCAGTCCCAGGCCTTCGGAAGGTCCTTGAGATCCATTGTTTCATGAGGCAACGGCGAGATCACACGCTCTCCACCAGCGAAGTGCAGCTTCTGGCGGCACCCGCCCAGTGTCGATTCCACCGACCTGTCTTCTTCCACGACTTCTTCTTCTTGCTGCACCTCTTCAACCTCTTCCTCAACGGCAGGAGTAGGCCATCCGTCATCCTTAGGCACTCCGAACGCACACTCCCCTTCCACACCGACGTTGTTCACGCCGCGGATGAGACGCATCCATCCACTTTCACCCCAGAAGCTTCCCCAACTGTTCCGCAGGACCCAGTATGGCACGCCATCCTCTTCTCCCCACCCGACAATGGAGATGGCATGGTCCACTTCCGTGGCATTGGTCTTGTCGTCAAAGATTCCACCTGAGTACTTGAGGAACTCGTCCGTCACTGCGACGCTGCATGCAATGGGTCCACGCGCATAGATCTCGGCCATCATCTGCTTCTCCCCAAGCGTCGTACCGTACTCAGACACATAGTACTTGTCGTACGTCTTCTGTGGGAAGCAGCCCTTGGACGGCAGGCAGTTCTCGCACACGTCCATGCCCGTGCACGTGTTGCCTGTGTCGTGGCCGGTAGCTGCGTACCGTTGACAACCTTCTTCCGGCACGCCGTTCTTCTTAATGTAGCGATAGGCTTCCAGCTGGTCTCCTCCATGGCAGCCATTGTCTTTCAAGTCACAATTCAGCAGAACCTGAGGAGACAGCACCACTTCTCTGTGCACCTCTACGGGTGATTTATTCCCCGGGTTACGGTCCTTGGCGATCAGGATACGATCCGCCAATGCGGAAGTCGCCGCTAAAAATAAAATCCAACAAAAGATCCCAAAAAATCAGTTCGGAGTTACGTTTATCCCGAAAAATCCCATGAACGCACCGAAGGACCAGCAGGAGCCGCAGTAGTGCGGGATGTGCTGGTTGCGGGAGATCGTCACGTAGCGCGTGCCGTTCACGTTGCGCCAGTCGAAATTCTTGGGCAGCTTGGCCACGTCCACGTACTCGTGCGGCTGAGGTGACGTGAGCTCCACGGAGCGGTCGGGACTGCGCACGTAGCCGAAGCCGCCGCGCTCAGGCAGCGAGAGGGACGAGGCGGAGGCGCCTCCTGCCAAGAGGAGGAGGAGCGACACTCGCATGAAGTCTACGGGCCTCTTGAGTCTTGCGCGCTTGACGTCAGGATGAAGAGTGATGCTTCAACGAGGGGGGAACGCGATCTAATCTTCTTCAATCGGTTTAGAGGGGTGTTGCTTGTGAAAAGTGATATGGCTACAGATTTGACATAAGCGATAATGGTAGGGTCAAGTATGAATTAGTAGAGCAGAGTATCACATACGAAAATGGTTTTGATATTCAATGTCGCTACATAACGGATGGATTGGATGCCGGTGCATTCCGAAAGGAACTGTGAAAACGGATACCGAGCCGTTGTGTTGCCTGTCAAAATCAGATTTCCAGTATGAGTGTGCACGTGCCGACGGTAGCGCTCCCGAGCGGGGCTCTGATGCCGCTCGTGGGGCTGGGCGTGTACAAGGCTGCGGCAGGTGAGGAGACGTACGAGTCGGTGCTGTCGGCGCTGCGTCTGGGCTACCGTCATATCGACACGGCGCGTCTGTACGAGAACGAGGCGGACGTGGGGCGAGCTGTTCGAGACTCAGGAATCCCTCGAGAGCAGATCTTCATCACGAGTAAACTGCGCGAGTTCCATTGGGGCTACGACAAGGCAATTGAAGGTGCACGCTCCAGCAACGATCTCATTGGCTGTGGCTACATTGACCTGTTCCTGCTGCACCAACCGTTCGACCCCAAGCTTCGTGCTGAGACTTGGCGGGCACTTGAAGACTTGCAGAAAGAGGGAGTTCTTCGAGACATCGGAGTCTCAAACTTCGGAGTACCGCATCTGGTCAAGCTGGCGGAGACGTGGCGGGTCAAGCCCGCAGTGAACCAGATTGAGCTGCACCCGTGGCTCACGAGAGTGCAACTGGTCACGTACTGCCAACAGAACGACATCTTGTTGCAAGCCTTCTCGCCTCTGGCCCGCGTGAAGAAGATTGACGACCCGAGACTCGTTGAGATCGCCAAGGAGGTGCAGGCGACGCCAGCTCAGGTACTGATAGCATGGGACCTGGCAAAGGGATTCACGACACTGCCCAAATCTGTGCACGAAGCCAGACAGAAGGAGAACTTAGAAGCAGTCGCTGTCAAGCTGGCGCCGGATCAAGTTGCACGTCTGGACGCGTTTAACGAGGGCTTTTTCTCCGGCACGGACCATGTCAGCAACTCCGCTGTCTGAGGCTGCGGCAGTTCACATTGAGTTTAGCTTCGTATCTTTCGACATGAAGTTTAGAGGCTTCGACAACTAAAAGCCTGTCGGTTTTGGTCTAACACGTTGACAACATATAATTTCCTGCAGCTACCCTCGTCACCTGCTTATAGATGGTCCTCGCTGGACGTGATGAGGGACTGCGGCAGGTGACCAGTCTCGTTGACGGCAATAACCTTGATCGGCTTGTTCGCGCACACGTCAATCCGCGTGACGCCACAGTGGTTAATCTCAAAATGACCCCATGTGCCCGTGGGGTCCACGCCAAGCGCACGACACAGGAAAAACCGGATCAAGTTGGCGTGGCATACAAGTACGCAGTACGACTCTTCGTCGTTCGTTTCTTGGGTCTTGCCTGACGCCAAGAAGAACATGGCGAAGGCTTTCTCCATTCGATCGACATCCATACGACTCCGCTCCTCCATTGCATTAAACGCGCTGTTGTTGCGCGCTGCAGCGGCCCCACCCACCGGAAAATCGGCTGAATACGGAATTCCCGGCCATCCTTCACGCAGCAAAGGACTCGGCTTCAGCGTCACCTCACTAAAGTTGCTGCCGATGAAAGTCGCCGTTTCGACAGCCCGGGTCATGTCACTGTGGTAAATAGCCACATCATGACGAGTTGGAATTCGGTTGTGCAGACCTCCAAGATGTTTGCCAGTCAGTTCAGCCTGCTGCCTCCCCATCTGTGACAGCACTTGCTGCGTATCCGACGCTTGTGGCACGTGAGCATTGATGTAGTGGCCATGACGCACCAAAATGAAGTGCTGCGTTCGTGGCGGCGTGGCGTAGACAAATTCTCCCAGAGATGGCTGCGCACGCTGAACAAAAGCTTCGTCCTGTGGTCGTCGTTGATCCTGTCGCTGCTGGTCACCACCGCGTGCGTTCGAGCTTGCTCCCTCATTCTGCACTTGAACTGGTCCTACCGCCTTTGCACTTTCATCCGCCTCACTCGAGCTGTTTTCTCGGTTTCTATCCCCTCCCGCAGCTTGCCTCCCCATGACCCTGACAATCCCTTGCACCCATGCGCCATACTCCTCCTTCGTGGACGCCATAAAGACGTACGACGAGGCGCGCAGGTTGTTCCCACTATCACTGAGCCCCTTGCTTCGATACCGCAGCTGGAACTTGCGCTCTCCCTCAAAAGGTTCGTGCACGAGGTCCATCTCGTCCACAGGCAGCACAATCGCGTGGTGACTGTCCTTCGCCACTGTCTCCAAGAAGAGCCCGTCACGCTTCCGCACCAGCACGCAGTAGATCTGCACCACACAACGAGCACACCATCAGCCCCCGTGCACCTGGTTTAGTACTGTACAGCTGCTGGTTCTCACCGATCCGAGCGTCCGGAACACGGGCGTCTGCCCCCTGTCCACCTGTTCCGCCACCACAAGCATCCCCTCGACCTCCACAGCTTCGTCGTCTCTGCGTCTGTCGCCAGGCAGCGACGTGAGCAGCGCGCGCTTGTTGCCGCGCCTCCTGTCGACCGGCAGCTCCGCCGAGAGCGTCGTGAGGTCCGTGGGCAGCGTCCCGCTGGCCGGTCGCTGCTTGCGCTTGGGCGAACTGCGTGTGGGCTGCTCGTCTGCGTCTGCGTCTGCGTCACCCGCTAGCGACAGCGCCTGGATGCGCACGGCCTCCGTCTTGACGGAGGAGCGCACGTCCAGCGACATCTAAGGCGCGACTTGTGAATGAAGCTGACGAATGGCGAATGACACGGAAAAGGCAAATTTCCGCTTTGCGGTGAAAATCGGTGAAAATTGGGATGGACCTTTCACTTCAACTGGGAATATTACTCCAGCCATGACGCCACTGCACGAAGAACGGGCCGAGTTGGTGTGATAATAACAAGGTGCGACATCGGATGGCGGATGTGTGTGCTTTCGACCACCACATTGGCAAGTTTGCTGCCATGAAGACTGGCAGACAGGCACGCAGTCTGCACTATCGTTCATGGAAGAAACTTTCAAACCCCATCGGAGGATCCTTTTTGGCGTGTTGGACTGGGCGACGGTCGTACATGTACAATCCTCATGCATTAGAGCTATCAATGCATGAGGATTGCACTCGATCCACTTGTCGAGACAGCAGACCTTCAAGGCGAAAAGCTCTGACTAAAATCTCGGGAGAAATTTGTACGCGTAGCCAGCTGCTGCGTCCGAAGCCGATAAAACGAGCGGCGCCCGACAAAGACGAGCGACGCTGCTCGCCAGGATGGCAGGTAGGATGAGAGCAAGCAACGACGCAGCGAAGCGCAAGTTGTATTAATACCTAGTTGCGGCGGAAATGTCGTAGGTTAATGCGATTTTTCATCGTGAAAATCGCGGTTACCTCGCTCAGAAAGCCGGAGTCAAGAATCAAGAAATCGGCCATGGCGTCGACCACTCCACGCACACCAGTGGCACATCAGTTTCCGCCCATAGTTTGCGCAAGAGAGCGGCATCTGATCCAGAGCGCGAAAGCCGCCGCCTGCTGACCACATGCAGCAGCGGCTCGCGGCCCCACTTCTCGGCCGCTGGCCACACGAGAAAAGGGAGGGGAAGCGACAGAGCCGCAGGACGTGAAGATGGCGCCAGGAGACGAGAAATCCGCCGCGGACGACGCGTTCGTGGGCTACAACGAGTGGGCGACCGAGACGCTCAAGGTGCAGATCGCCACGGACTTCGTGTACGAGAACCAGGAGGGCGCGTGCGAGGCCGAGCGCGGCGTGTTCATTGCCGAGGACGTGCCGCCCCATACGGAGGTTTTCAGCATCCCATTGGACTCGGTTTTGTCTGTGAAGAGCTTTCAGGAGAACGTTGTGCTCCAATCCATTGACTTCTTCCAGCAGCTCTCACCTGAGAGAGAGGACGACCAATTGGCCATTGTGCTGCTGTATGAGAAGTTCGTACAAGGAGCTGGATCCAAGTGGGCCAAACACATTGAGCTGCTGCCCAAGACGTACCACAACGCACTGTACTTTGGGAAGGAGGAGCTCAGAGCGCTGGAAGGCAGCAACTTGTTTTTCATTGCTCAGCAGATGGAGGAGAAGGTGGCGCAGGACTATGCGCGTCTGAAGGAATCCGTGCTGCTCGAGCTGTTCGAGAACGTCACGGACGGTATTAACGTTGATTTGTTTGATGAATATTTCTCGTTTGACAACTACAAGTGGGCGCTCTCCACGATTTGGAGTCGATTTGTGTCGCTGAGAGTGGATGAAACAGTGCCACTTGCCGAGGAGGAAGGACTGCCGGAGGAAAATTCTGAGGTTGTAAAGAAGACGGACGCGCCTGTGGCCAAACAGTCGTTCAAGGCCATGGTTCCGGTGTTTGATATGCTGAATCACGACCCGGAAGCAGAGATGTCCCACTTCTTCGACATGGCGAGTCAGAGATTCAAGCTCGTGAGTCACCAGCATTGGAATGCAGGCGCGCAAATGTTCATCAACTACGGTGCGCTATCGAACCACAAGCTGTTGTCGTTGTACGGTTTCGTGATCATTGGGAACCCGTTCGATGCGGTGGAGATGTGGCTACCTATGGACGAAGCGTCAACCAAATTCTTTGAGGAGAAAGAAGAGTTGCTGCTGACTAACGGGCTAGACCACGCGACCAACCCGTTCGAGCTTGTGGCAGACGAGAGCAATGATCTGCTTCTCATGGCTGCTCGGATACAGGAAATTGACTGCGAAACGGTTGAGGAGTTCGTGCTTCTAGCGCAAAAGGCCCTCGATGGTGAGATGGTATCCCTAGAGAATGAGCAGGAAGCGCTCACACGACTGATTTACACTTTAGAAAAAATGCTGGAGGCATTCCCGGGGTCGATAGAGGAAGATGACAAGCTGCTTGAGTCGTGGGAGAACGATCTGATCCAGCAAGACAACGAGCAGTGCGACAGCCTGAATCACGTGCGGATGGCGGTTGCAGTTCGCCGTTCAGACAAGAACGTTCTCGCTGAAAACATCGACATGCTCAAGTGGAAGTTGCTTGATATTCTCCCAAAGAATTGAGAAAGTTAGCGCGAAAAATGCTCATCTGGAACAGAATCTATAAAAACAGCAATACAGTCATGATCTACACGTCTCCATCTCTATGAATCAATGTTGAATTCCCATTTCGAGCCTCTAGCGCCAAAGCTTACAGTTCTGGTGTCTTGTAAATCTTGACATACTTGCAGCTCCTTCCCAGGACTAGCACCTGGGATCCGTCTGGCGAAAACAAAGCACGCTTGGCGGCATCATCGATCGCGTTTGGAATCGAGTAGAACTCCTTATTGTCGCTGTTACGGAGAAACAAAAGATCCTTGCCACGCACCATAGCCAGCATCTACGAAACCAGCCAAGATGATGTTAGCATTTCTTACCCAAAATGAAGGTGTTCGAAAGATACAAAGTCATGTGTGCGTACTTTTCCATTGGGAGCGAAGTCAACAGCCTGGAACGGCTCATCACCACTTGCATTGAATGACGACAAGACCTTGGGATCCTCTTGAACCGTGTATCGGACTACACGAAAAGAAGATCGTCATGAGCACAATAACGAATATGCGCATCCCTTCAGGATCTAAACGCACCGTTGATATCCCACAGACGAACTGATGCGTCCTTAGAAATCGTCACGACACGGTTCACTGGCAGCGCATCGGATCCGTCAAAGGCGAGGTCCATGACACCAGTCTGTAAAAATAAATACGTTAGCAACAACAATCTGCTCCGCTGCGCCTTGCAGACTGACTGACTTACCCGGTGCCCTTGCAACGTCATAATCTTGTTCACTTTCTTGAAAGCACCCGTCTTTTCACGTGCGATCTCAAAGATCTTGACTTCCGGCGTGTACGCCGCCACAGCTATATACCGGTTGTCCTTCGAGCCAACGCAGTGGTAGTTTGCAACCTGGTTCGTATTCACCGTCTGCAGCAAGTCGCCGCTCAAGCTCCAGAACTTTACGTCCGTGTCGGAGTCCCCAGCGCACGTAATGATCGTTGCCCACTAAAAACATAAAGAAACATCAAGTTAGTTGGTGAGAATAATACTGCACAACATGGATATTACACATACGTTTCCAATATCGTTCATGAGGACCGAGTGCACATCCGTCTTGTGCGAAACGGGGAAGTCCACCACAATTTCCGGCTTGACACGAAGTTTCTCTGTCAGAATAAAATGCACCCCCACAACGGTCAACTCAAAATGCATCAGAATCCAAAATGTTCAACTCAGAACAACGTACGGTACACCTTCACCGTGCCATTCTCCGTGGCAACCACCTGAATATCCAAAAGCAAAGCGTTAAACCCCCAATTATCACATCCTCATAAAAAAACAACGCACCAGACTGCGTCCATCGGAGCTGAAGCACATGGCCGTCACATGATCATACTCAATATTGATCTGGTGCATCTTGGAGTTCTTGTCCTTCAGCGTATCACGGAAGTAGAGACGAATGGAGCGGTCCGAGCTGGCAGTGGCCAGGAAACGGCCATTGGGGCTGTAGGCGACGGCCGTGACGCCGTATTTGTGGCCCTTGAGTACGTGGAGGATGCTGGCATGTTCCTGTCCTGTCTCTAGCGCCGTATCTGTCTGCTGCTTCTTCTTCTTGAGCTCCGCCGTCACGTCCACTTTCTTCCCTTTGCTGCCTTTGGTCTTGGGCTTCTTGTTGAGGGCGTGGAACTGCTGACGAGCCAGTTCCTCCTTCTCCTTCTGCAGCTTCACCGCCTGACGTTTGACTTCTTCCTGCTGCTGCATGTACATGTACCCAGCACCTGCCAGCACAAGCAACAGACCGAAGACCCACGCGAGCTCCATGATGGACGATCCGCAATGCAAAAGATACGTGGCAAGTTGGAAAATGTGGCGAACACCAGATTAGTGTGGTAGACATTGAACCTACTGAATAGAATACGCTAACATGCACTTTGACAGCGCCAAAATGGAGGCACTGCAAGGTGCTGGCACCCCTTTCCAGGAACTAGAATGCCGACGGTTGAATTAGGCAAGGCAGCGCTAAACGACGCTAAACATGCAATTGCATTGTGCTCCACGTTTTACCCTGAGAACGCAGCACATTGAGAGATTTTCGGCTAATTGCATTGACCTATTGAAGCCTCAACCCAATGCTCTAGCTCCGGCATTGATGGAAGACACAAACCATCTACGCAAAAGTCAAATCTGTGGGAACTCTCGAGCCCAATCTGATGAAGCCGACCGATACGACTTGCTTGAAAACGTGAAGATTGCCCGAGAACTCCAAGACAGACTCATTGCAGCCAGTTACTAGCTCATACAGTAGCTGCTCAATGTCCAATGCACGAGCCGAATGGCTGGCTGAAAACTGATGACGAAGCAGCGCCAGCTTCAACACCAGCAGCTCGTCCTCCACTTCAACACTGCCAATAATGCAGTCCTTATAACAGGTTCAACACCCATACAACCCTCTTCAGACCTCTCCCCAACTTCAGTCTATATCTCCGTTTTATTCCACCCACCAGTCCGTTCACGTCAACAAGAAATCCTCATCATTTTCGTTTGACAGACCTCACTTCCCAATTGCGACTGTCAAGATCAAGTGTCTTTGACCTGTGCCCGTCGTTGTGACCCCCTCGCTTCTTCCCAAGCCATCGCCATGGAATTCCACCAAGCTGTTGCCATCGTGACCGGCGGCGGTCGCGGGTTCGGCCGCGCCTTCGCCGAGGAAATCCTGGCGGGGCGAGGCAAAGTCATGATCACGGACGTAGACGTGCACGAGCTGCAGGCCACGGGCAAGGAGCTGCAGCGCAAGTACGGAGAGAGCAACGTGTGCTGGGACCGCCAGAACGTGACGGAAAAGGACAGTTTCCCACGCGCATTTGCGTACGCCAGCAAGTACTTCAAGCAGCCAGTGAACGTGCTGGTGAACAACGCCGGAATTGCTGGCGATATGACCTTCTACGAGCCGGACAGCACCAACTGGGAGGCGGTGGTGGACATTGACTTGGTGGCACTCATCCGAGGCACCAAGTTCGCCATCTGCGAGTTCAAACGCACGCTCAACGGCAAGGAAGGCGTGATCGTGAACCTCGGCAGCATGGCGGGACTCACCACAACGCCCTTTGGCCCTGAGTACGCGGCCGCCAAGGCTGGCGTTGTGGGCTTCACGCGCTCGCTGTACCAGCTCAAGAAGAAGGACAACATCCGCTGCTTCTGCATGTGTCCGGGCTTCTCGGAGACCAACATGGGGCGTCAGGCGGACGTGGAGATCCCTGAGTACACCAACATGATGGGCGGTCTTCTGCCCGTCAAGGTCGTTGTGGACGCCTTTGCGGCGGGGATGCGCGAACCGGACAATGCTGGCCGCGTGCAACGCATCATGAAGAAGAACACGGCGTACTACCGCTTCCCCGGTGACAAGTTGCTCTTCCCTGACTCGAAGCTGTAGGTTGGAAGCTGAAGTGTGGTAGCAGGCAAAGAGTCTTTCAAACGAGTTGAGGTGTGGTGCCTGAATGAAATTGCTGTGTGGTTTGATGCATTGGTCGTGGGTTATGGATGTGGTGCATTTATTGATGAAGTAGAAAGTGAAAATGGCTGAAGTGTCGGTGACGAATCGACCCGCCAAAGCAAGTGCAAGCTGAATGAATAGTAAACTACCATGCGACAAGATAGCAGCATTACCCGTGGAATGTTACTGATCTTGGTGCCTTCCTCGCCGCATCTTCGTGATAAATAGAAATGCATGACCATGCATGTTGGCCAGAATTTCTTGCTTGCGCTCCCTCTTTGGTTGATAACTTCAGTTGCATGTTGTTGCTACATCTTCACCAGCACTTGCATCATCTTCACTATCTGCCTCCTCCTAGTTGAGTTGGTGGTGACATCGTCTAGAACTCGGCAAATGGATCCTTGCCGTTGTAGACTGGGACGATAGCATCCTCCATGGAGTCCGGGTACGGATCGAAATTGGACGTGTCGTTGGCAGTGCCGACTCGTGGAATAATCGGTGCTGCACCCTTGCGCGCTAACAAATCCTCCCAGTTGACACCAGCGAAGAATTTGTGCTTTTTGATATCCTCCACCCCGTTCTTCAGACAGCCGTACCGCTTGGTGAGGTCCGCTGTGAGCATGCGCTTGATAAGTCCCTTGGCGTTGCGATCGAAGAAGCGTGGGAAGTTGAGCTTTCCTGAAAGAATCTGCTGGTAGATGCCCATGGGGTCGTCGTCGCAGAAAGGTGGCTGACCTGCAAGCATTTCGTAGAGCAAGATGCCCAGTGTCCACCAGTCCACGCCCTTGCCGTGGCCTTTGTTTAGTA
Source organism: Phytophthora cryptogea (assembly GCA_000468175.2). Lineage (NCBI taxonomy): Eukaryota > Oomycota > Peronosporomycetes > Peronosporales > Peronosporaceae > Phytophthora > Phytophthora cryptogea. Next base: position 34,544 of record KV740310.1, read on the forward strand.
ACACTTCCGGCGCAATGTACTCGGGTGTACCGCAGAGCGTGTACGTCTTGAACGCGACGCGCTTGGCGAAACCAAAGTCCGTGATCTTGATGTAGCCCTCGTTGTCTAGCAGCAGGTTCTCGGGTTTCAAGTCGCGGTAGATGAAGTCCTGACTGTGCATGTACTCGAAGATGGACACGACCTGTGCAGCGTAAAACTTGGCCGTATTGTTGTCGAAGCGTCCAGCCTTCCGCAAGTGCGTGAAGAACTCGCCACCGATGACGTACTCGAGCACCATGTACAAGTACTTGGTGTCCTGGTACGTGCCCGCCAAGTTGACGATGAACGGGTGGTCCAAGCACAGCAATATGGACTTTTCCGACAGCATGTGCTCCACCTGCTGCAGTCGAATGATCTCGGCCTTCTTGAGGATCTTAATGGCCCAGTACGTGTTGGTCGCCTGTAAAAAAAAACAATTGGTGAGTCTTTCAAAGCTCAAAACTTCTTGTCGCCAATTGAAGGCACTTACTTTATGCGTCGCAAAGCGCACGCGCCCGAAGGAACCGGTGCCAAGTGTCACGCCCATTTCAAATTGCGTCCCATCGAGTGGAGCCGCAAACTTGTGCGAGCTCTTGACGGTCGCAGCCGTCGCGTCCAGGGTCGTCATGTTGCAGTGCGTCTACGTGTCCTGCGGTGGTCGAATGCGTCAATCCGTGGGGCACGGGGAGCGTAGGCGTGTGGCGAAACCCCAGCGGCCTTGTGCCTCGGGTCTTTTTTGGGCTATGGGCGCGTGCACTGCAGGAAGGTCTACGCCTTGCAGTCGACTGGATCAGATCGCGATGACAATGGATAGCAACTCGGGGGTTATGGTATTTTCGTCTCCGTTTCCAGCACCGACCGCCACACTCGCAGCCTGATAGGAATAGCAATGATGAAAATAGACGGACATAACCAACCTGCACCCGAAGCGACGCCAAACGTAAGTATAGAAGAAGGCAAGATAGGGCCGGCGCTAGTGTCGAGTAGGTGGAAATAGCCGACGTCTGGGCGGATCGCTAAACTTGACCCTTTTCCATTATTATGCAGATTGGTCACTTTGAGACCCTCTGAAAGCACCGACTGCGTGTTGAAAACGGCGAAAGACAACCGAGTTGATCTTGAGTGCGTTCTGGTGTTAGGACTGCGTGAAAGTTGTTGATGTCGGAGGTCACTGGAAAGTCTGTCGCTGGCCCCAACGAGTTTCGTCACTTGATAGCTCTTCTCGACCAGAATCTCCTTCTGAATGCTGCATTCCACTCGTTTGTTCGTACTGGCCATGTCAGGAACCAAGAACTTCATGCTATAGAGTTCATCCACGAGTTCATCGCACCAAGTTGAAGTGCGACGGTTGCGCGAAGGTAGCGTTGACGTCGTCCACCTCAATTAGTCACAAAACCGGGGCCACGGAGCTCCTCGCTCATTTTCTCGACTATGGGGATCAGACCGTTGCTGCTGCTGGTCGTGGCGCTCTGCTGCTGCTTCGCCAATGCCAAGTCCAAGAGCCCCGTGACGGTGGCGCCCGAGCGTGTCGTGGAGGCCCACGAGGGCGCGTTCGCCACCATCCTGTACGACTTTGGAGAGGACAGCGAGGCGCAGCTCCTGGGCACGCGCGTGCTTATGCGCAGTATTAAAGACTCAGGCACCAAGTACCGACGCATGGTGATCGTCCCGCAGGACGGACTGCAGGAGAGCAGCGAGCGCGCATTGAAGGGGGACGACCCGGAGCTGGAGATCGTGCGCACCAACATCCCCAACGTGTTCGCGCACATGCCCGTGACCGACTTCCGGACGCAGCTGCTGCACATGCGCAACAAGCTCGTGATCTGGGACGATCCGCAGATCTCGGCGCTCAAGCGCGTGGTGTACTTGGACCCGGAGAACTTGGTGCTGCGCAACTTAGACGAGATCTTCGCGTGCCACCAGTTCTGCGCCGTGGACAACGGGCAGTCGGTCGTGTACTCGAACGGACTGCTGGTGATCTCCCCGGAGAGTATCGCAGCTCGGAATCTGTACTCGGACGCGATCGACGGCTTTATGATCACGGGGAGAGAATACAACTACATCGGCATCATCCAGGGCTTCATGCCTGGACTTTTTGAAGCGTTTGAAGAGAGTCCGCTGTTTTTCCTCGGGTGGGACGGAGATGACAATGGGGAGGAGAGCGACGGCGCAGATGATGGAGATGATGCAGAGGAACAGGTTGACACGTCGGTTGTCCACCGACTGCCGTTCTACTACAGCATCAACCACATGGTCTTCTACGAACGCATGAACTGGGACCTGTACAAATGCAAGGATAAGAACCTGGCCAAGGGGGAAATCCCCGGTCCGTTGCTAAGCTACAAGTACAGTGGCGCCACGCTAAAGCCGTGGTTCTGGCTGCCGTACGCGTACTTCCAAGTGTTTTGGTACTGGCAAGATGTGAGAGACCGCCTGGAAGAAGACCACTTCGGCTATTTCATCGGCAAGGTGGTCTCGTTCATGGTGATTTTCGCCTTCATCTGGTTTGCCTACGTGTCCCTCTGCTTGAAGCTGTTCACAGAACCGAATGGACGCCCGCGTCGTCTATCGAGTTGGGGGTTGCCCACTCCTGGCAACGCACAGCCGCTGTCCATCGACGTGTTTAACTCCAGGGTGGTTCGTCGTGCATGCCAGTTTTCGTGCAGTGCGCTTTACGCTGTGGCTTCGATGCCGCTGGTCTCTAGCGTATCCATCGTGATTATGCTCGTCTGGTGCAGCATCCAGGTGATCCCGATCACGATGCAGCCCAGCTATGCTGGCAAGCTCTGGATCATTGCGCACGATCTGATGCTGACTACGCTGCTGCTAATATTTGCCATCGCACACACCCTGCGCACGGCGCAGTGGAAGAAGGACGAGGTGCCTGCGACTTCCGAGCTGTTACTGGGCGGTGTATGGTGGTGCGTCAAGAAGCTCCCGTTGCTGGTGCTTGCGCAGCTTCAGTTCCTGTACATGGTGGGACGCACTGATTGGTTCCTGAACCCGGTGCTACGTCCTGTGATGACCTTCTTCTTCTTCGCGATCTCTGCGTTTATTGCAGGCCGCATTCTCGTTGTCGAGATGCACCGCATCACGCGGAGTTAAACCGTCGACGGACTCGTTGCAACTAGTGAAAAGATTTTGCCGCCTATACAAAAGACTGGCACAACCACCAGTCAACCGAGTGATCGATCACCTGCCAATCATCGGCTCGTAGCAGCTAGAGGAGCAGAGACAACGTGGCGAGCAGTTATTGCCAATAGAAAAAAGGGAACTACGAACGTTAAATTACGAATATTAGTAGTCCGAGCGGCGCTTCTTCTGAAAACACACACAGGCGCACCAATGGCCAGACAAAGCCACACAAAGAGCAGAATTCTGTCAGTTTAGCGTCCCGAGACACGAGAAGACGGCGCTTCTTTCGACACACCTGACTGACCTGCAGTTCCTGGGTCGACAGCGGCTGCTTGCCGCCCGTGACACGCGGCGGTTCTGTCTGTTGCTGCTCTGCTGCGTCCTTACGAAGGTCCTTAACGACGGCAGCGAGTGCTTCTGGGTTGACGCCCTTTTGAATAAGAGCCATGAGGATCGCCAAAGTGTCGCGGTCCAGACCCGTATTAAGCAGCCGGGAGAGCTCGTACACGGCTGTAAAAGAGCAGAAGACAAAGTCAGGACGTTAGAGAAGATGCAGACGCAGCGAGAGAGCGAGCAGAGACCGCGTACTCTCCATAACTTCCGCCCGAGACGCGGTGATGCCGTCGCTCATGTTGCTGCTGATGCTGCTGGTTGGAAAATGGCTTCGGTTCCTTCGTCTAAGTACGAAATTTAAAAAGGCAACTTGTGATTCAACTTAAAAGAGGAGTGCCATTGCTAAGGTGGATTCTTCTATTCGGTCTCGTGAGTGTAACCTCGGGCGATGCCAGTGCTGCCTTCAACGGCAGCATGTGCGGGCGTCTTTCCGATACGTGGGTCCAACCCTTGGTACTCTCTTGTGGCCAGGTAATCGGCAGCTTCGCTGTGGTAAGTTGTGAGCTCCGTGCGTTCGTTTTTGACCTGCAAAGCTGTGGACGCGTCGGCTTCTCCTGATGCAGTCAGTGCGTACGTGGTAACTTCGTGGTCAGACGCCGTTGTGCGTGACGAGGTCTTGTACGTTCCAGATACGAGCGAGAAGAACGGTTTGTCCGTGTCTTCATCTGCGACGTCTGCTTGCTCGACGCTTTGTGCAGTCTGCTCCAGCGCTGGGATCACCTCGCGGAAATCCGTCTTATATTGGCCATCCCATTCTTCGGTGGGTGAGAGTGCAAGTTGCAGCTCGTACGGCGTCACGATGGGCTTGTAAAACTCCTTGCTGTCCATGAGTGTGTTTTGCTGACATGCTACGAGCACGAACGCGTCGATTTCGGCGTAGTTGGCAAGTTTCGGGACGTTAACCTTGCCAACGACAAACAGATAGGACTTGCGTCCACTCCTGCAACGCACAGCACAATACGAGGTTAGCAACGAAAGTATATACATGCAGAGCAAAACTAGATCGGCCTACTTCTTGATCAGCTTTTGAAGACCGTGCACCACGTCGAGATATCGGTTGACACCTAGCGTGCCCATCAAGATGCCGTAAATCTGCGCCTCCTTCGCTTGCTGGACGAGGAAAAAACTGTACCAACCAAACAACAGATATTTGGCATTAGGACCAGTTTTTCCAGATCTATAAACCGATACAAGCAAATAACGTACCGTCTCATCAGCGCGCGATTAACTGTTGCACCCTCCTTGCGCGTCGACATCATCTCGGGGTTGTACGAAAAGCAGTCGACGGTGCTGTAGCGCATCAAGATGCTGGTGAGATGTGCCGATTCCGCGCCAATGTACAGAAGCGCAAACGTCTCCGGCGTGACTTCAGCATTTTCCGAATCCACCACAATCTCCTGTCCGCCAATGTGCAGCACCGTGGTTGAAGAAGTCTCGTCACCGGTGGATTCCACCTCCTTCTGCGTCGGGTCAAAGAATGTCTTCATCGTGCCAAACGCCAACTTCCGTTCGTCAAATTTCTTCTTGAGCGCTGAAAAAACAGCACCGCTGGCATGGTGATATCGCGGTTCATACAGCAGCACCACCGTCTTGGTCGGGTCCACTCCAGCGACCCGTTCACTCAGCTGCTGTACACAGTCGTCCACATCGATCGGCGCGTTGCCGAACGCATAAATGACGGGAATTTTGGTCGTTGCACTGCATCACACACGCCAACATCAGCCTCCAGTCTCTCCTCCTCTCCATGAACTTGTGCATGTCGTACCTCAGACACGTGCGTCCGTAGTGCACGATGCAGTCCGCCACCAAATGTTGCGCCGCCACTTCGTCCACACAGCAACTTCCGTACGACGTGTCGCCCAGCACGAACACCCGCTCCCATTGGCCAGCAAGTCCGTCCTTGAGTTGCTGCTGCACCTGCGACGCGTCCGGCAGTAGCGAGTCTGGGAACTGTAACGCGATTTTCTTGTAGCCGCCGCGTCGGATCTGCGCCACAGTCCGCGCAATGTCGAAATACTTGCCAAGGTCGCAGTCTTCGGCGCGTACGCCGTCCGTCTCTTGCACCTGCACGTGCATCTCGATGGCCCGCGAGCCATCGTCGCTCTCGAACGCGAGCGCCACCGTCATGATTGATACAGCAGAATGGCTGGTCAAATGTTGGGATTCGGTTTTACAGGGTTTCGTGTACACCACATGGAAGTGTATTCACAAGGGTATTAGATTTGCCTAGACATTGGGCGTTTTGGTGGCCGTACGCTGACGTAGCGACTTGGTGCTGCTGGCCTTGTCGTCGAGCGAGTCCACGAGGTTCTTGAGATCCTTGTCCTTCATGTATTCGCGGTTAATGAGTTTGCCCATGGTATCTCCAGCGTTGATGCCTTCTGACGCTTCATTCAGCATTCCCTTGAGCACTTGACGACCGTATCCTTCACCCGTCACGGGACCACTGCTGCCAAATCCAACAGCGAGCGTCAACTTCAGCTTGGGCAGCGACAAGACCACTTCGTGCTCGTCAATGGATGACACCGTGGCACCTTTAGCCAGCTCTTCTGTCACACTGCCGTAGTACAGTGCAAGCTGACGCGCACCGTCGAAACACTCTTCGTTCACGAAAGCGATGAGGTTCGTGCGAGCCTCGGCGTCCAGGTACGGTACGAACGAGTTCGACTTCTGGTTCAGGTACAACGTCATGAGCAGGAAAAGGTTCGTGATCTGTAGCATGAGTGAGCTCATCGTGGTCGACGGGAACGTGTTGAAGGCGTACTCGTTGTTAAGCAGCGCAGCCAACTTCAGCAGCAGAGGCAGATCCGAGCACCACAGCAAGTACGGCAACGTCGGATAGTACCAACAGTAGAACTGGTAGTGCAGCGTACGCGAGAATACTATGCCGGCGAAGTTGATCACGAATAGTGAGGTCACCACAATTTCACTCTGGATCGGGAACGGCTCGTAGATGGCAAAGGGTTTCATGAGGACAGCCCGGAACGTGCCAATGATGTTGAAGTGCTTGTCCAGGAAAAGCACCATAAAGAACAGGTGTCCCAGAAGTAGCAGAATCGCGAATCCGCCTGACACGAACGTCTCTTCGTCGATGAACCTCCAGTTGACGGTCCACTTGTAAGTGAAAACACGGCTCAGCTCGAACGCCTTGTTCATGTAGCTCCACCAGTTGTGCTTGAGGAACGGATAGCCCAATGCAATCTGAATGGCAGCGCAGATGAACAGGTACCACGCCGTACGAAGAATGCCGCACGATTGCAGGAGCAGGAAGAACAGCGCAGGTGCGAACAGCAGCACGTTCATCTTGATGGACACGGCCAGACTGAAGAAGACACAACCCCACCGCCAACGCTGCCGCGCGAACAGATAAATGGCAATGAACAGCAGCATCATCGCCACGCCGTCATTGAACATGCGCAGCATGAAGATCGAGTGCAGTCGCTTCGAGATGCACAGGAACACTGTGGCCCATGGAGGCAGCACACGTGCACGGTAGTAGATCGCTAGCACCGTGGCAATCGTAACCAGGTAAAAGCCCAGGAAAATGTATTGCGCTGCAGTCAACAACAACAAAAAACATCACTTCAGCACCAAATCCCCCCAAAATCCTGCAGTTGATACAGTACCCACCTCGTCGAATGTTCTGTCCTTCATCGGTCACCGAATGGAGGAAGGAGAAGAAATACAGAAAGCCAGCGGGGTACACCAATGGACCCGTGTCTCCCTTGATGTTCATGTAGTCGCGCTCTCCACCCTTGAACAGTTCCACTTGCTGCATGTACGTGGACCAGTCGATCTCCGTGTCTGCATAGGCCACAACATCTCATTAAGTACGTCATCTAATTTCTTATTTGGTGCCAATATTATAATACATACATGGCACTCTCTGGATAATGAGATATCCCACGACCGCCTCCATTAGCAGTAGAGCAGCCGCCAGTTGGGGGAAGTAGCGGTAGCTCCACATGAGGTCGTACAGGAACGACAGCACGCGGCTGTGCATGAGCGTGGTCTTGACATCTTTGTCGATGCGCGTGGCTCGCTTGGTCGACGACTTGGACGTCGTGGACTTGCGCGCCATCGGAACTTTGGGCTTCGATTGGCGATAGCAGAGGATAATCCAGTTGTGAAGTCCACGTGGATAATATACGTGACGTAGGATAGGACCTGCAATACAGCATAACTTCAACTTGTCCGTCGT
>AUWJ02015247.1:0-25113 GCA_000468175.2 Phytophthora cryptogea
GAGCAAAATCTGCGTAGTGGCAGGCAGCGAGGGCTATAGATGAATATACGCACGCGCAAATCAAGTCATCTACGTGCTCTTCGAGAGTAAGCGTGCGTACCGGGTATAGCAGTCGCTCCTTGGTGCCGCTGCCGGACGTGGCCACGTTCAGCACGAACGCCTCTACTTCCGGCAGCGGCATCGTCATGAGCAGTAGCAAGAAGCGGAAGTCGCCCACCGTGTCTCGACTCAGTGTGTCTTTGAGCTCTTCTCGATACAAGTCCTTGTAGCGGTAGATTAGCAGTGATCGGTCGCTCGCCGACAGGGAGCTCAGCGTGTCCACGAGCACCTTCTCGTCCACCCCCAGGCCGTCCGTTGCGTCGCGGATCTGCTCGCAGGCGTCGTCGATCTCGCGCGGGTACACCAACGGCACGCCGCGGAACACATCGTGCGCGTGCTGTGGGAATATGTGCTGCATATCGGACGTCGAAAATGCTAAAATGTGTCTATTACCGCGCGGCGCTACTTGATGTGGCGATCCGTTTGTGTAGCGGAGCATTGTGATAGTAAAATCCATCAAACACCAATATATCAAGATGGGGGGTATTTGGTTTGAGAGGGGTTAGCGAAATATCAGAGCGTTGAAGTGGATTTTTACATTTGAGTTTCCTGTTACCAGGAGCTTACAGTGCTACTGAGGCAAACTGTGTGAACACTGAGATTGACTCTTACGCAATACTGCCGACGGAGCGCGGGCTCTCCAGGAGCTGCAACAGCAATTCCTGGTACTCGCCACCGACTTCTCCTTGGATGCGGTCGTGAAGCGACATCTTGTACTTCTTCTCGTAAACGGGCATGATGTTCCCCAGGTACGAGTGGTAACGCACGATGGCGGCGCTGAGAGCCGTCTCGTCCGTGCCGATACCAGCCATAGCGCCCTCGATGTGCTCGGCGAGGAACGGCCACGCGTTGAGATTTAGGCGGACTGCAAAGGTAGAAAAAAAAGGTGAGGTTAGTGAGTCAATCATGCAGCGAAATTCACGAAGAATGACGCACCAAAGTACACGAGGGCGGCGGCGTCACTTCCGCTGAACTCGTTCTCAATGGCGTGGACCAGGTCGTGCTGGTACTTTGCCTGATACGCCGCATCGATGTTGCGGAGGTGCTCAGGAGGGCTCGACAGCAGCAGTTTGATGAAGCCGTTCTCGTCGGTGCCCCATTTGCCCTCACCAGCCTTGTAGATCAGTTCGGCGTCCTCCGCAGCCTTTTCCTTGGTGTGGAACGACGGCTTGTATTCCACCATGGGCTCCTGAATACATGTAGCGCAAGTATAAAATGTAAGTATGGTTGTGGTACGTTGGGCATGACAGCTACATCTACTCACTTGGAGCGCCTTCATAATGACAGCCAGGAAGTCTCCACTGAGCTCGTCACTAATAGCGACGGACAGATCCGTGTCGTACATCTCGAAGAAAGCCTTCTTGAGCACACTGATCTCCTCGTTCGTGCGACCCATGAGGATCGAGTAGATGAGTTGGTCCGAGGTGCCAGCTCCCTTCATGGCGTGGAAGAGAATGTAGGCCTCGGCCTGAGGAAGACTGAAGCAGATGAGCTGCAACAAGTAGCCAAAGTCACCCGACGTCTCGCTCTTGACGAGCTCACGCAGCGACTGGCCGTGCAGCTCCTTGTAGCGCAGCGAGACCAGGCTGCGGTCGTTGGGGGTCAGCGGGCCGATGAGTTTTACGAGAGTCTTGTCGTCGGTGCCGACGCCCGCGCACGCCGCGTGGATCTGCTCCACGACCGCGTCGACGGAGGCTGGGAAGCGGGTCTTCTCCTTCTTGTAGGCGTCGAACGCGGACGGCGGATAGAGTCCCAGCATGGTGAGGAAGAGGTCGTCGGGAGGGTGCTGCGCGGCAGGCGGAAGGTTGAGGAATGAGCAGTGGCGAGCGCGAGCGCCAAGGAGCACAAGGGGCACAATCGGTCGTGATTCATACGTGGCACGTGCTTGGGGCACTTCAACCTGGAAAGTATCTTGGGTGACGTCAGAGAGCGGTACAGTGTACCACCTCAGATCACCCTCTGATATGTGATATCAATCTGATATGTGATTGTACAGGAATGACACCTAGGAAGTCCTTTTGTGACGACTGTACGTCCTCGAGTAGTCATTCAGGAAGGCTCCCCACAAAAACCACGACAGCATGGCGGACAAGCGCAAGTTGCCCATCGACATCCAGTACAAGCAGCTCCTGGGTGGGCCTCGCCTCATGTCCCTCCTCTGCCTGCCCTTCTGCTCTTGCTGACCCCTTTCGTTCCTTGTAGAGGCGCTCGTGGACCGCCGCATCGTACCGCACAAGTGGCTCGAGCAGCACAAACAGATCCGCGACGCCATCGCCGCGCTGTACCCGGAGCTGCCTCTGGCCAGCGAGCAATTGTCCAAGTTCCGAGTCAAGAAGCCCAGCCACGAGGAGCTCAACTACTTTGACTGCAAGTACATTTTCCAGTGCTTGGAGCAGTCGGACGAAGGCGCGAGCAAGAACTTTTTCGGCCAGGTAAGGGAGAGGCTTCTGAGGGTGCTGCTGAGGAGAAGATGATACGAAAACTTATACTGTGATTTGTATTGACTGGTGACGACTGTAGTACACGTCACCCGTGCTCAAGAGATGGAGCGCACTCATCCGACAGTATGAAAAGAACAACGTGTTCGCCGCTGAGACGGCGCGGATCATCGCGCAGAACACAGCGTTCGAGATGTAAGTGGGGCCAAAGGACTGTGAATGTTGTGCTTTTAGTGCTGTAGAACTTATCATCTGGATGTGATGATTTTGGGTGCACAGTCCGTTCTTGAAAAAGTCGATCCAGCAAAACGAAAAGCAAGTCGCGGACAACAATCGCAAGATGGCGGTGAGTTGGAGATCTCTGTGGGGATTAAAAATGTGGCCAGGTACTTACTGATTGCATTTATGTTTGTGGTGCGTTCAGGATCTGAATCGAAGCATCACCGAGTATAAACGCAAGTTGGAGACCTCGTGCGCTGACATGGGCATTGCGGTGGGTTTACATGTTGTAGTCGTTGCAGCGTTCTTATGAGGTGATGAAAGGTGCATGCTTCTACTGCTGTTTCAGGGGGAGAATTTTCGCGATGAACTGCGTCGCTTGCCACTGGAGTTGCCATCAATTTTTGAAGGTGTTTCGAAGTCGATTTGCTGTGATGAGATCGCTAATGCCATCGAGTACCATCAGGCTTTACAAACCTATCTCCACGATTGTGAAATCCCCGTTGTGTCACCTGCAGACACCTCCACGCCGGCTTCCTCGAAAAAGGACAAGAAGGGCAAGAAGAAGAGCAAGATACAGGCTGTAGTGGAGGAGGAACCTGAAATCACGACAGGTGAGCCGTTCGAGCTCATTGCAGCCCCACACAAGTTCTTTGAATCAATCGAAGATCTTCGCAATGCAAGCGACAAAATCGTGGAAGTAGGCGAGGTGTTGAATTTCGAGGCGGAGGCAGCAGAAATCAGCTGGGATATTTCGCTTGACGATAGCGGCACGACTGAGACTGGTGAGATTGACTGGGGGATTGAAACGGTTGCTTCGACGAACCCTGCAACTGATACTACAGCAGCTGAGGCCCCTGTCGAGATCGATTGGGACATCACGAGTTCGGACGTGATGGAAACAGTAAACGAAATGGACACCTCAGAAGTTGTTGCTGAGGCATTGCCTGATGATTCTACTACCATCGATCAGGCTACCCGCGTCGGCCTTTTGAATGACAACGAGTTTCGGACGCGTGTATTGAATGATCTGCTGGAGCTGCGGGCATTTCTCCGTCAGCGCCTGGTTGAGCTGTCTTCAAGTGATTCTGTGGCCTTCGCCAATCAATTTCAAGGGTCTTCATGTAAGTATTGAGTCGCCACGTTTGCTAACATGCTACAGAACTAAAGAACTTATTGTGATTACGTGCAGCGTTGTTGGAACAACAGAACACTGCAAAGATCGAGGAGTTCCAATCTGCTGTCAACCAAGCTGTATCTTTGCTGACGGACAAGCGTCTGCAGCAACTGGTTCTTATCAAAACGTCAGATCGATACCTGGACAGGCACGTGGCAAGTTTGGAGATGCTGACTAAGCATATGGACAAGTGCAACCGCGAAATTTACGCCCTGGAAGACAAGAACGTGGATCTCATTGACGCGACCAAAAGCGTTCAGCCGCAGATCAACACGGTTGTCACCACGACGAAGAAGCTGAAGAAAGAGGTATGTTTCTACCCAGCTCTTGTTCTTTATTTCATACTAATAGTATGTGTATTGATGTGTAGTTGGAAACTGCGCTACCAGCGCTCTTCAAGGGATACAAGGTAAACATTGTAGGCGAAGTTAATAGCCTTTAGGCCTCTTTAAATTTTTCGTGGTAATGCGAACTTGCTGGATATTTTGCGTTGCTGTACTGTACATGTTTGGCCTAGTACTTCACACGAATGTAATGATCGGCAAAACAACTTTATTGATGCAGGTACATTTACTTTTCACTAAACTAGACAACTTAGCTGCTTGCATCGTGACGTGGCTAGATTAAAGAAATGCTCATCTTGGAGTAGATGCCTCTTAAGCCAGGACCAGAGCGGTCAGGATCGTGAACGTGGTCAACGCCGTCACCATGCCAACGGTACGCCCCGAAGCCGCGCTAGTGGTTTCGTCAGCAATGCTGTCCGAGCCTGCCGACGCACTCGTGCTCTTGCTGTCATCCCCCACAGACCCATCGAAGAACATGACGCTGCCGGAGCCAGAGTAACTCGGCGCGAGATTGTCGGGCAACAGCACCATGATCGTCGTGGGAGCGTCGGTCTCAGCGATCGAGCTTGAAGTAGACGCGGAGGAGCCACTGAAAGAAGTAGAGCTAGCAAATTCCGTGCTAGACACGTCGGTAGTGGTTTGCACACGCCGCAATGCATTCGGTAAGTGGATGACAGATCCAGGAATTTCAACGTCCACCTCCGGTTGCCACTCGAAGCCGATGGCACAAGTCGATTTCACCATGGCGGCGATGAAAAGTGCGACGATGAGTTGGGTTGGTTGCATGGTGTTGGTTAGAGAGAAGGTGGGGACTTGCTTGTAGCCGAGAAGCAGATTGGATAATGAGCATCGGAGGCAACTTTCGTGTCGTTCCCGTCTGAAAGACCAATTGTGCCACAAACGAAAGAACCCAAGTCAACCTCACAACTTGATCACTTAGTCTCTTGTTGAAGTTTCTCGCTTTAATCTAGCATCCATCCTCGGCCGATCTGTTCCCAGTGGGAACTTCCCACACATCACGGCGAAAGACGCCATCGTCGTTCATCAGGAAGGATACTCAGCCATACGAAGAGCATGCTTTCCCCATCAAGTTTGGATTCATTACAACTGGGCAGATTCTGCTGTCACGCACGATATACTCTAGCCGCTCGGATAGACGAGAAGATCGAAAAGCCAATCGTTTCCATTGCCGGTCTCTACATGTACACTTTACACACCTCGGTAAGCAGGGTAACCTCCAGGAGCCGGGTACTGCTGCTGGGTCTGGGGCGGATATCCACCTGGCGGAGGGTAGCCAGCACCATGGGGTGGTGGGCCAGCTCCGTACGCTGGCGGGTAACCCGGTTGGCCTGGGGGTGGAAATTGCTGGTACGACTGGCTTGATGGATAGCCAGGTTGCTGCTGTGGCGGATATCCCTGAGGCGGAGGGTTCCCTGGTTGCTGCTGCTGTTGTGGCGGATAACTAGGCTGGGGGTAACCGGACTGCTGAGGAGGATATCCTGCTTGCTGAGGAGGATACGCTGCTTGCTGGGGAGGGTATCCTGGTTGTTGAGCAGGGTATCCTGGTTGCTGAGCAGGATAGCCAGGCTGCGGCGAATGATACCCCTGTTGTTGCTGTTGGGGCGGATATCCAGGTTGCTGCTGCTGATAATCTGAATGTTGCGGCGCACCGTAGCTGGGTTGCTGGGACGAATACTGTTGCTGCTGCGATGGATAACTGGGCTGCTGTGGAGGATACGTTGGCGGTGTTTGTTGATGCGGATACCCTTGTTGCTGGGGCTGCTGCTGCTGCTGCTGCGGTTGAGGATATCCAGATCCCGGTTGAGTGTATTGCTGTTGTGGAGGGTAACTCGACTGTTGTGGCTGTTGGGGTGGATATCCAGGCTGCTGCTGCGGGGAAGGATACCCTTGCGGTTGTCCTTGCGCTTGAGTTGAGTGGTAGCTGCCTCCGCTTGACGGATACCCGACAGGTTGGGATGTAGATGTCTGGGGTGGGTACCCTCCAGGCTGCGACGCCGGCGTTTGGTGTAGTGCGGCACCATATCCTGCTGCTTGACCGTAAGGTTGCTGTCCTGCTGGCGTGGGGTATGCTGGTGACGCAGAATACCCTTGACTGGATGACGGCAAGCTACTACTGGAAGCTGTGTACGATTCTTGGGCCGAGAGATACGTCGGGGGGTTAGTCCCCCCTTGTGCCACAGTACTGGAAGCTGCATACGGTGGTTGTGACGATACATAAGCGGGGACACTACCGGCAGGCCCACTAGCGGAGGCAACTTGAACTCCTTTAACCTTCGTTCTGGGCGGATCATGAGGTGCATCAAACACTTCCAGCAACAGTTTTTTGTAGTCACCACTGGTCTCACCGCTAATACGATCCTGAAGCTCTTCATGATACAATTTCTTGTACGCAGCTTTCACATGTGGCAACAGGGACTGGTAACGCACCAGTGCCGTACTAAGACCAGTCTCGTCCGTACCGAAGCCCTTCATGGTCTTTTCAAACACCTCTGCGATAGCAGGATACGGGTCAAGAGTAGATCGCACGAGGTAATTGAGACTCTTCTTGGCGTCCCCGCTAAACTCTCTATCCACAGCCTTGGCGATATTATTGTTGTACTTGGCCACGTACACAGCGTCCATCATCTTGAGAAACTCGGGTGGCGCCTTGACCAGGATGTCGATGAAAACCTCCTCGTTCGTACCTAGTCGACCTTGTCCAGCTTTGTACAGAGCTATTGCTTCTTCTTCTGCCTTAGCAGCATTATGCACAGCTGGGTTGTACGGCACTTGAGAGGACTGCAGTACGGCCATAACAACCTTACGGAAGTCACCACTAAGCTCCGAATTGAGCGTGACCGCTAGGTCCTTCCCCACCAGGTCAAAGTACGAGCGTTTCAAGATGCTCATCTCTTCATTGGAGCGCCCCGACAGGATCTGAACGATGAGGCTCTCGGTGGTTCCCATGCCTTTGGTGGCATCACGTAGGATCTGCGCCTCCGTCTCAGGCAACGGCGTGGAGATCATGCGCAGCAGGCGGCCGAAGTCGCCCGACGTCTCGCTCTTGAGCAGACTCTTGAGCGGCTGGCGGTACAGCTCCTTGTAGCGCAGCGCGATGAGGTTGCGCGTCTCGGGCGACTTGCTGCCCAGGACCGTGATGAGCGTCTGCTCGTCCGTGCCCAGGCCTTTGCAGGCGCCGTAGATCTGCTGGACGGCCTCATCGATATGCGGCGGGTATTGGATGCCGGTCCCGTGGAACGCGTCGTGCGCTGAAGCGGGGTACAGCTCCAGCGTCATGGCGGTGGCGGTGCAGGGAAGCGAGGAGAAGAAGGAATGAGCTGAGCCGCGTCGGATTTTTTTCGATAGTTGTATGGGTTCGAAACCCGTGTTATCGGATATTCTTTTAAATCGATTGGTTGTGTATAAGGAATTATGACATTTCCATACTATTAGTATGTACTAAGCTCTATATTGTAGATAGTGAGTATCATTGAATGTGTATTGCAATAGAAAGGTTTCTAAGGTAGTTGTTGAAGTGCATATCCTCCTGAAAGCGATTACGAAGTACCGAGTTGGGAGGGGCCCGATCATTTCGGAGGAAGTGACGACGATGGACGCGGCGCTAAGCGAGGCCTTGCGGCGGGGCAACCCCGTGGTGTTTTTCGACGTGTCGATCGGAGGAGCCCCCGTCGGTCGCTTGCGACTGGAGCTGTTCAAGAAGGACTGCCCGCGCACGGTGGAGAACTTCAGGTATGGAGTGGGATTGGATGGCTGCAGACGCTCGAAGACTGCAGATATACTGACCTGTGCACTTGTTATTGGTTTGCGTTGACGACAGACAATTGTGCACAGGAGAATACAGGTATACTTTATTGCCTTTGAACGACTACAGACCGGGGTGAGACTGACGCGTTGGACTGCTGTTCTTTGGTTGCCCGTTGTCGTTGTCGACGCAGGAAATCTGAGCTGCCGGTGGGCTACAAGGGGAACTCTTTTCACCGTGTGATCAAGGACTTTATGGTGCAGGGCGGAGATTTCCTGAAGGTAAGTTACGAACACTGCGCTGCTGTGTCGGCGTTGCAGCTGTGGACTGGTGGCGGTAGACTAACGGCGTTACGTGGCCGTTTGCTGTGGCAGGGCGACGGAACCGGTCGGATCAGCATCTACGGGGACAAGTTTGAAGACGAGAACTTCATCCACAAGCACACGGAGGCCGGCCTGCTATCGATGGTGCGCATTGGTCACTGCTACCTGCCGAGGAACCGCTCGCTAACCCTATCTCCTCGTTGCTGGTGCAGGCAAACAGCGGACCAGGCACCAACGGCTGCCAGTTCTTCCTCACGTGCGCGCCGTGCGACTGGCTGGACGGCAAGCACGTGGTCTTCGGCAAGGTGCTGGACCCTGCGTCGCTGCTGCTGCTGCGCAAGATGGAGAGTGTGCCTGTGGGCGCCAACAGCAAGCCCAAGCTTAGCATCACCGTCACCGAGTGCGGCGAGCTGTAGGACGGCACACAGGTCTCAGACGAATAGGAAACCAAGATACTCACTCACCTTCAACTTGCCAGTTGCCGTTTTCGAGGCGTTGAAGCAATAAATAAATTCTATGCGTTGTCAGGGGGCGGTGAAAAAGCCGTTTGTATGGCACCCTTATTCCGATCGTATGCATTGTCAGAGGTATGCGTTTCGAAACGAAAAACCTCGTCGGTTTCTCGAGGTTTTTCTCGAGGATATCTTGCCGGCCCCCCCATAGATTTTGTTTGGCTCGGAAGGAGACCATCATTCTCTTTTGGAGCTAACAGCGCACGCCGCCCCGCCCCGCAGCCATCCGCCGAGAAGCTCGCGCCGCCGCGAGCTCCCCGCCCCCCCCCTCCCCCGCAGCCAAACACATCAGAAACATGAGCAAGCGCGACTACTTCCTACAGAAGGGCCTGCAGATGCAGCGACTCGACGAACAGATCTCCTCCGCCCCCTCGAGCGGAAACGCCTCGCGTGAAGTAGGTTTCTCTTGCTTGTTTGTCTCCCGTTTGCCTCTTTGTGCATTGCGAGCGATCTGCTAATGACGTAATTTGCTGACGTTGCTGCAGGTGGCCAAGTACCGCGAGCTGTGCCCCCCTGGCACATCAGACACTCAGATCTCCGTGCTGATCGGCCAGTGCAAGGGCGACGCCCAGCGCATGGAGAACGCCATTAGTGAGCTGTGGGAAGACTACCGCGGGAACGACCAGGACGACGACTGGGCCGTCGTCTCCAAGAAGACTACCAAGAAGAAAAGCGTGAGTGACTCGACACAGAATTGGTTGCTGTTGAACTGCGACAAAAAGGTACTAACGCTCTGCGTCTTATATTTTCTACAGGATGTCTCGCACTCTTCGCAGCGCTCCTATTCGTCACACAAGACACAGCAGCAGCAGGGCGACGCCCCGCAGGAAGGCGACAGCACGCAACCTCCCAGATCGTCGGAGCGGTTCGCAACTCGTGGCCGCGGAAGCCTGCGAGGCAGAGGTATGGCCTCTTCGCGGGGTGGCCGGGGCGGCCGAGCTGGTCGTGGCCGTGGTGGTGCCGTTGTAGCCACCTCCACCAGCACGCGCGGGCCCCGCAGCGGTGAAAACGAAGAAGAGACTCAGGATAACGAAAATAGTTCTACTGACGTCTCCAGCCCGTCCAACGAAGCACGTGTGCAGCAATCTTCCCGAGCGGCCAAGGACGCGAAGCGGGACCGTGGAGCGAAACCCACTAAAACGGCGCAACCTGTTCAGGAGGCCCCCGTAGTTTACCCGGTGCTGACTGGCGCATGGACAAAGAAGCTGAATGTCACTGGCGCCACCTCCAAGCCCAAGCCTGTAGAGCCTGTCCCCACTCCTGCACCTGCGGCTGCACCCGAACCGGCAGAGAAGCCAACCGCCACTGCTGCGGAAACTGAGGTTGCCGCAGTTACTACCACACCAGAGACCCCGAAGCCCGCCAGCCCGAAGAAGAAGGTGCAGCAGGACAAGAAGAGCAAGAAGACACAAAAGCAAACCACTGAGGAGCCAGTCGAAGAAAGTCCTGTTGTTGTCGAGAAGACTGAAACTGTGAAGCCGGTGGAAAAGGTGGTTAGCCCCAAGGCGTCTCCGAAGAAGACCGCGGAGAAGAAGAAGAAAACCAAGGCTGTGGAGACCACCGTGAAGACCACCACCACCTCAAATATCGCTGCTGGGTGGGGAGCTTTGGATGTGTCCACTCCGACGATGGACGAGTGGTCTTCATCTGCCCCCGCCGCTGCCACAGAGCCCAAGAAGGCTTCAACACCGAATGCGTGGGCGCGTGGCAGTCCTGTTCTCTCTCCTCCCACTACCATTACTACAGAGACCACCCCGGCGCCCAAGTCGCCGGTTGCTGATGCGAGACCAACAGTTGTGCCAGGTTCCCCGAAGGATATCGATGTGCCTCGCTCGACTGGCTCTGCTTCGACAAGTCCGCGACCGTACCTGAAAATGGGCAAGTGGGACAGTGCTGCTACGCCAAACCTGTCCCTTCAGTTCGGCAGCTTCTCTCTGAACGGCATGGACCAACTAGAACCATCGTCACCGCGTGGCTGGGCCTCCACGACCACGACTACCACAACGACCAGCTCGAACAATGCTGGAAAAACTGTAACAAAGTCGACTTCTACGCAAAGCCAAAGTGCGTGGGGAAACACTGCCAAGACTGCATCGCCAAAGAAGGCTCTGTCTCCTGAGCGCAGTGAACAACCGCGCACGCAAGAACAAACTGCTACGAAGGCTACCACTTCTGCTCCACCTGGACTATCGGTGGAGTCGGGTCGTGTGACTCCTACCACGGGACAGTCTCCTCGGTACACGCCGTCAGCACCATCTCCGGCGTCTTTGCCTAAGCCTGATGAAGTGAAGCGAGGCACGCCTACCCGTGCTCAGGGAGGGCCGTTCCAAGCCCAAGCAGGAGCTGCGACACAGGGTAACAAGATGAACATTGGATACGGAACTGGTCTGTATCAGGCTTCTTACGGCCAATACTCAATGGACCTTGGCCGCCCTGCTACCGCTGCGACGCCAGGCCAACTCCCGGCTGGCGCTGGTACCCCGAAGAGCGCAGGAGCCCGTGGCAGTGCGACTGCGCAAGTCGCGACGCAGTCACCTTCTCGTGGACAGCAGCCCGTTGCTCAGATGCAGCAAATTCCGCTGCAGCAACAAGCCCAGCAACAGCAGCAGGTTCAGCAACAAACTCAGCAGAAACAGGTTCAACAGCAACAAAATCAGCAACCGCAGCAGACCCAGGGTCAGCAACAAGCAGCAGCCCAATTGCACCAGCAGGGCGGTATGCAGCAGGGATACCACTACGCTCCTCCTCCTCCACCGGGTATGGCGCTGCCGTACAACCCATACAACTACGCGGGCTACTACCAAGGCTACGGCTACTACCAGAACCCTCAGGTGCGCTTCCTGCTTTCTGTGCTGTCCGTGTGGGTAAAGGATATGCTAACGTTATTAACATTTTGTTTTGACACAGTTTGCCCAGTACAGCCCACGTACGCAGTACCCGCCGCGCGGCAACATGCCGTATGGAGTGGAAGGTCCCGTCCCGGGCTTTTCGAACCCGCCTAACATGCCGTACCAGGATCAGCACATGATGGCCCAGCAGCATGAATACGCTGGTGCCGTGCCCCAAGGTTTTGGCGAAATTAACGGCGCCTACTTGCAGCAGGCACCGATGCAACAGCAGGGCGGCCACCACGGCCACCACGGTCACCAGAACGCCCCACAGGGCCACGGAAAGGGTGGTGCGGCTTCCGGTGCGGGCGGTGCTGGTTCACAACAGTCGCATGGGCAGCGCGGAAACGGAGGCATGCAAGGGTACCAGAACGCGGGTGGTCGGGACCACGCCTCTCCGCCGGTTCCAAACGTGTCGGCGGCCATGACTGGCTCGTACGGGCAGCACTACGGCTGGGCGGGTAACTACGGAGCTCAGCCCGTTGGCGGATGGGGTCACATGATGCCCCAGGGGTACCAGCAGTCACCTTCACAGCAGCAGCAAGTTCCGCAGCAGCAACAGCAGCAGCCACAGCCAAACGCGCACCAGCAGAACTATCGCCAGTACGGCAACGGTGGTGCCCAGGGCGGCAACAACTCGAATGACGTGAACAACGCGCACTGGAACAGCTCGTAAAGCCGAGTTCGCAGCCCACACGCATTCTGCGCCCGGCCGGCCGACAGCAGACGGGAAGGAACCGTGTGTCATGCGACCCAACGCCACCATAATTCTTAGCTAGGTTAAAGCAGAACGGATGGGCATCTCGCTGCACTTGTAGCGGTGCAGGAGTCGAGACGAGGGAGGACGAGAGATAACGATACGAGTTGAAGCTGTATGACTAAGAGGGAAACGAAGCGTTTATTCCAATTGCTTTATGCTCTGTTGAAGTGTTCAAGATGAGAAGAACATCTATGATGTTGCGGGACGAGTGAGAACGATACCAGCACCATCTACAAGTCCGCTGTACTCTATTCCAGTGCCGGGTATCATATCGCACTTATTATGGTTTTTGCTTCCTTTCGGTGTCGAGACTGCTGAGCTCTCGCTTCGTGCAGCGAACGCTCCATCCCGCCGTCAACAGAATTTCGGTGGCACGGCAGCGAGCAAACACCAGCAGAAACCACGACTTTCGTTCACAAAAACTATGACTGCTGCTACGGCCAGCTTTGTTTGTAGTCGATGAGCATCAACTGCAAACTTCAGGTACAAGCCCGATCCTTGCGGCACAGGACCGTTCGAGTGATTGCAGTGTTTGCTTGATTGAGGGCACCGCTCCCACACTTGCATGGACAAGCGGGTGAAACGATGGCGGATCTTGTGCCTGCTTCTCGCCAAGCAGCAGACTTGCACTTCAGTTCCCTTCCTCTTGAGAAAACAGGCAGCAGCGCTCAGCTGCCCCACATTTTTTGATCGCGGCGGGCGTTACGCTGCCCAGGGCAACGTGAAGCTCCAAAGGGCGCGGGAGGGCGGAAGACAGGGATCCTGACGAGCTGTGGCGCACTTCGCCACGCAATACGCGCCACGCCGCGAGACCCACCGACTGCAGTGCTGTATCACGACGGGCGCTCGTTCGGTTGTGCAGGCCTCGCGGATGGCGAGCAGACGCTGGGACACCGAAGCCGCTTTTTTGGCGGATGACTTGGCTCCAGTATGCGGGGCCGTTGTAATTTTTCAACGCCTTTTGAAGATTGGGTTCCGGCCCCGCGATTGGCCAATAAAGGGTCGTGGCCGGATTCCCATTGGCGAAAATAACGCCTGATATCGCCCCATCCCCCTCTCGGCCCAACGGCAACTATGGGCCCTCCTTGCTTGCATCTTCTCGACGCCACAGTAGCTTCTCCCCGACGACACTCAAGCCGAGTCCGAGCCAAGATCGCAGCAGGCAGTCGCCCTCCTCTCCGACAGATATATACCGAAAAGGTAACGGACGGACGGCTGTGATCCCCCTTCCCTCAGAATCCAAAAGCAGCAGCAGCAACAACCCCCGATCATGGACGTCGGAGCGCGCGTGTGGGTCGCCGAACCTGCAGATGAGCGCGTGTGGCTCGCGGCGCGGGTGCTTGACGTGCGCGCCGCCGCTGTGACGGTGGAGCTGGAAGACCAGCGCCAAGCCGAGTCCGTGTCGTCACGCTTCCGACGCCGCGGCGCGTATGACGAACCGGACGAAGACGACGCCCAGACCAAGCGCCGTGTTGTGGCACTGACCTTCGCGCCCTCGGGCGAGTGTAGCAACGTCCTGCCGCGCAACATGCCGCGCGAGCAGGACCAGCGGGACCTCGTGGCGCTGCCCCATCTGCATGAAGCCTCGATCCTCAACGCGCTGCGCCTGCGCTATGAGCGCCACGCCATCTATACACACATCGGAGACATCCTCATCTCTATCAACCCCTTCCAGAACCTCCCGCAGCTCTACGGCGACCACATCCTGCAGGGCTACGCTTACGACCACAATTCGCAATTCGGTGACCAAGTAACAGCCACAGACACGAGAGAGCCTCATTTATTTGCTGTGGCACGAGCGGCCTACGTGGACATCGTGCAGAATGCGCGCAGTCAGTCCATCCTCATTAGCGGCGAGAGCGGCGCCGGAAAGACCGAGGCCACCAAGATCATCATGACGTACTTTGCCGTCACGTGCGGCACTGGCAATAACGGCCTGACAACTTCAACTTCGGCTCCTGAGACGGGGCAATCCAACTCACCACTAGCATCGCCATCACGGACGACCATCGAAGAGCAAGTGCTGCAGTCCAACCCCATTCTAGAGGCGTTTGGTAACGCACGTACTGTGCGCAACGACAACAGCTCGCGGTTCGGCAAATTCATCGAGTTGCGCTTTCGTGACCAGCGGCGGAGACTTGCGGGTGCTCGCATACGAACGTACTTGCTGGAAAAAATCCGAGTCATTAAGCAAGCACCTCACGAGCGCAACTTTCACATTTTCTATGAGCTTCTGGGTGCTGACACAAAGTGCGTGAGTAAGGAACAGCGTCGGAACTTGGCACTTAGCGGTGGTCCTCAAAGCTTCCGCTTGCTAAACCAGAGTTTGTGTTCTAAACGACGCGACGGTGTCAAGGATGCCGTGCAGTTCCACGCTACTCGGAGAGCGATGCAACAACTCGGCATGAGTGAACATGAAATTGGTGGAGTGCTGGAAATTGTGGCAGCAGTGTTGCATATGGGCAATGTGGATTTTGAGCAAGTCCCGCACAAACGCGAGGATAACGTGTTCGTCGATGAAGCACGGGTCGCCCCTTCAACTACTGGAACGTGCAATCACTTTACAAAGGCGGCAGAGCTGCTCGGAGTGTCTACAGAAGCTCTGGGCCATGCTTTGACAAAGCGTTGGCTCCATGCTTCTAACGAGACATTAGTTGTGGGCGTTGATGTTGCTCATGCACGTAATACCCGCAATGCGCTGACCATGGAGTGCTATCGACTCCTCTTTGAGTGGCTTGTCGCTCGTGTTAACAACAAACTCCAGCGACAGGCAAGTGCACCATGGGATGAAGACCAGGATGACTATGACGACGAAGAATCGATTGATTTCATCGGATTGCTGGATATATTCGGGTTCGAAGACATGGCTGAAAACTCCTTTGAACAACTCTGTATTAACTACGCCAACGAAGCACTACAACACCAGTTTAACCAGTACATTTTTGAGGAGGAACAGCGATTATACCGCGATGAGGGCATCCGCTGGAGCTTTGTGGATTTCCCGAATAACCGAGCATGCCTTGAGCTGTTCGAACACCGTCCCATTGGTATATTTTCGCTTACAGACCAGGAGTGTGTCTTTCCTCAAGGCACCGATCGTGCTCTCGTAGCAAAATATTATCTGGAATTTGAAAAAAAGACACAGCACCCGCATTTCCGCTCTGCCCCAGTAATCCAGCGCACGACGCAGTTCGTAGTGGCCCACTATGCAGGGTGCGTTACGTATACCATTGAAGGCTTCCTGGCAAAAAATAAAGATTCGTTCTGCGAAAGCGCAGCGCAACTGCTGGCTGGGTCATCTAACCCGCTCATCCAGGCCCTTGCCGCAGGCTCGGCCAATGAAAATGATATTTCTGGAGACAGCGAGCTCGATGGTTTTGGTGGTAGAAATCGCCGACGTGCAAAGTCCGCCATTGCAGCAGTCAGCGTGGGCACGCAGTTCAAGATACAACTTAATGAGCTGCTTACAACTGTACGTGCCACTACGCCTCGATACGTTCGCTGCATTAAGCCGAACGACTCTCACGTGGGCTCCCTTTTCGAGAGTACCCGAGTTGTCGAGCAACTACGAAGTGGCGGTGTTCTTGAAGCTGTGCGAGTGGCTCGTGCAGGATTCCCCGTGCGGCTCTCACACAAGCAATTTCTTGGTCGATATCGGCGCGTTTTGCTCTCACTTTGTAAGCTCACGGATGAGGGTTTTGAAAAGAAGCACAGGAGTTGGAGTGAGCTCGACTTGTGCCTGCACCAGCTGACACTTGTTCTTCTGGCCGACGAGAAGCGTGGTGAAGAGGAGGAAGGCGACAAAGAGGATGATGACGATGAGCAAACCCGCCAAATACGGTGTGGTGTCAGCTTGGGCAAAACTCGTGTCTTCTTTCGTCGCAAACCGTACGAAAAACTTGAAAATTTACGTGTATCTGTCCGCCAGGGAGCCAGCCTTGAAATCCAGAGGCATGTTAAAGGATTCGTGGCACGCAGTAGATTCCAACATCTGCGCTGGGTAACTATCGCCATTCAGGCGCGCGTGAGAGGACGCCATGCCTACCGACATGTGTGCTGGCTGCGTGCAATGCAGCAAGCGCGGATCTTACAGGCAAGAATGAGACAGCTTTGTGCGCGAAGTAAATTTCTCCGTGCTCGTGCAGGAGTTTTGGCAGTGCAGTGTCGCTTCCGATGTCGTCGCGCAACTCGAATTGTGCAGGGGCTCCGCGAAGCTCGTGCAGAGACGTATATTGCCACGGCATGGAGGCGCTGGTCTGCTCAAGATAAATACCGAAAGTTATGCAGTTCAACTTTAGCGCTTCAATGCGCTATGCGTGCTCGTGTTGCTAGACGAGCATTGAAGACGTTGCGTGAAGAAAGCAGGAATGTTGCCAGACTGAAGGAAGATAACGCTCAACTAAAGGATGAGTTGGCAGAGTTACGTCGCCAGATGCAAGCTATGGAGGTCCAAATGACCCAAAGCACGACCAAGGAGCGCCAACAGGTGCCGTTTCCATCATTCAAGAGCGAAAACCCAGCGTTCAAGTCGCCTCATAAGGTTGTCATGTTTTCATCGGATAATATCGCCGATGAAGACAGCAGTAACCAGCGTGACTGTGAAAATCAGTTGGAGCTCGAGCTATCGGACGACATCATCACGATTGACAATGGTGGGAATCCCAACGCCGCTAGTGGCCGCGATGTTGGTTGTGTTGTGGATCTTTCTTACAGTCTGCAAAAGCCTAAGCTCCAGACGCCAAACTCGCGTCGTATTCGCCGCTATAGCTTACCGCCCACCCTTGCGCCAGCAAACGAAGACTCGGAGTTCGAAGACGCAACACCACCTGCATCACCTCGTGCATCTCGATCTCGTGACCGACGCCACAGTTTAGATTTGTGGCGGCTGCAGGAGGTACAGGCTCAAGAAGAGGCACAACAACTGCGTGATGAAATTCGCGAGGCTGCAGCCGATGAGCCATCACCAGAGCGCCAGCAACAGCAAGAAATTGCCCTCCAGAAGCTTGTTGCTTCCCAGATCAAGCGCAAGACAATGGAGTTGCAGCTTCAGCTCCCCGAGTTTGAGCTGAAGCTGGACAACAACTGTATCGACGCTGGTCCAGCCTCATGCATTAGCCACCGCCGACGATCTCGCACCGTTGACAGCCCCCTTCCGATACCGGCTCCGCTTACCTCATGCGGTCGGCAAGGTTCTGCCCGCTGGAACTTCGCTGCACCCCGCAGCATGACGCACGCTAGCGGCGGCCGAATGCCTTCTTATTTCGACAGCCCAAACTACCCTGGCTCATCATACGGAGATGATCGATCTGAAAATGGCGATGATGACCCGTACGGCCGAGGGCGCTATCCGATGCCAAGACGCTCCGCATCCGCTGGGATGTATCGCTCACGGTCGTCTTCGAATGCTTCGTCTTGCTGCATGCCACCTTCTGTAGCAGTACGACCTGGAGTTGTTGTACCTCGCTTCGCTAAGGCCCCAACCTGCTACGAATGCGACTGCACATTCAACATTTTAGCACGGCGCCACCACTGCCGCCAGTGCGGCAACTCGTTCTGCTTCGAGCACTCAACGCGCCAGCTGGCTCTTCCCCATTTGGGTTACATGGCGGCACAGCGTGTGTGCGATACTTGCTTCGAGGCGCATATCCAAGCAATGACATCGCTCAAGCTACCGTCATTGATGCGCCACCCGACAGACGAACTTTCGACTTCATCTTTCGCGAGCTCGCCGCGTGGTCTCGAGAGCAACGACAGCTACTGCGGACTTGATAGTCCAACCGCGGCAGGCATTCGCGTAGCTCCACTGCGTACATAACTTTTCGATTGTCAGTAACTACTAGCCCAGCATCAAACAGATAAATATCTATAAGTTGTTTCACGAGAAAATATATGGGATTACATGCAATACTTCCTGTTCACGAAGTAGCCTTCTTCTTCGTAGCCTTGCCCTTTGCCTTGGGCTTAGGCACCTCTTTCGGCTTCAACGGTGCGAAGGTCATGCGGTGGATCGCACATGGCCCATGCTTCGCTATTGCCGCAACGTGAGCTTTTGTCGGATACCCTTTGTGCTGTGCAAGCCCGTACTGCGGGTACTGCTCGTCGTATTCGCGCATAAGGCGATCTCGCGTAACCTTGGCAATGATGGAGGCCGCCGCGATGCTGAAGACCTTGGAGTCACCTTTAACCACTGCTTCTGCTGGCAGTTCCAGCGTGGGTGGCAGCTTGTTTCCGTCCACAAGCACGAAAGTCTTGTCCTTCTGCTTCAGACGTTCCGCCACCTCGTTCACCGAGTAGGTCATGGACTCCAGCGACGACTGTAGAATATTGATCTCGTCGATCCGCTGCGCGCTATTCACGTGTACGGCATACGTGATATCCGGATGGTTGGTCAGGAGCTCAAAGAGCGCCTCGCGCTGCG
The DNA here is from genome assembly GCA_000468175.2 of Phytophthora cryptogea. Taxonomy (NCBI): domain Eukaryota; phylum Oomycota; class Peronosporomycetes; order Peronosporales; family Peronosporaceae; genus Phytophthora; species Phytophthora cryptogea. The sequence continues at coordinate 18,942 of AUWJ02015247.1, forward strand.
GCTCGGAGATCTTCTTACTGTCGTCCACGCCCCCCACCGTCACATCCAGCGGCACGTGACACGCTGCAGCCACCACGGGACCCGCCAATGGCCCTCGACCAGCTTCATCTACGCCGATTACAGTTGCGTAGCCCTTGGCTTGGTACCGAGTCTCGAAGACGCGGGAGAGTGTGGACGTCGGTGCATCTTGCGAGCTTTTGGTCATTTTCTTGGGCTTCACAGCACGCGGAACACGCGCGGGGACGGCGGAGATGACGGCGACGCTCTCGCTCTGCGTGGACGTTGATTTCTGGGCGTGGAGACGCGGAGAGCGTCGCGGAGCCGCGGCCGCCGCGACCTTGACGCCGCGCTTGATGGTCTTGCGCATGACTGGAGTCTTTTTCTCGTGGAGCGTGGCAAGGTGCGTTATTTTACCCAATCGGCTGAGACACTCGTCTATGATTGGCGGATACTGAATCCCTCCCCTCTGTTCAAGAGACTAGTGGGGCCGTTCCCTCTCTGTACGGAGCGCTGGTGCTTGGCTCGCAGGCTCTGCGTCACAATCCGATTGCCGCCCGAGTGCCCAAGCGAGAGATCCAAAATGGCCGACTCGACGCCCGCCCCCGCCCCCAAGAAGCTCACGAAGAAGGAGCTGCGCATCCTCGAGCGCCAGAAAGCGGCTGTACGTGGATTCTCCTGCGTTTGCGCTGCGTTTTGATGCCCTTGTCGCCCACTGACGCGCCTCCTCTGTTGCTACAGGCTGCCGCTGCTGGCCCCACGCTCACCGACACGTACGGCGAGCTGCCGCTCATCCAGTCGCAGGAGCGCCCCAACAAGGTCTACAAGTCGTACGTGGCAGTCGGTTGGGGAGTTATTCAGCTCTCAGGAAGCAGATCTAACGCGTTTTGTGACGCAGAGTGAAGGACCTGAATCCGGAGCTGCTGGGCGAGAGCTTCTGGGTACGCGGCCACATGCAGGCGGTGCGCGCCAAGTCCAAAATCGCCTTCATCACGCTGCGTGAGCAGACGGCCACGATCCAGGCCATTCTGCACGAGAGCGACACGGTCTCGCGCCCCATGATCAAGTTCGCGGCCGGCGTGGCCAAGGAGTCCGTTGTGGACGTGTTCGTCACGCTCATCACGCCCGACAGCCCCGTGCTCAGCACCACGCAGAAGGACGTGGAGCTCAACGTGGAGAAGTTCTTTGTTGTCAGCAAGGCGCTGCCGGAGCTGCCCTTCCAGGTAGAGGACGCCGCCCGTCCGGAAGCCCTCATCAAGGCGGAGGGATCCACCTACGTGAACGTGGGCCTGGAGACCCGCCTTAACTCGCGTCCGCTAGACCTGCGTACCCCCGCCAACCAGTGCATCATGCGCATCCAGGCGGCTGTGGGCCAGCTCTTCCGCGAGTTCCTCATTAAGCGCGACTTTGTCGAGATCCACACGCCGAAGCTGGTGGGTGGTGCCTCCGAGAGCGGTGCTAACTGCTTCACGCTCAAGTACTTCGACCAGGACGCTGCCCTGGCTCAGAGCCCCCAGACCTACAAGCAGATGGCTTGTGCCGTTGCCGGCCTTGAGCGTGTGTTCGAGATTGGCCCCGTGTTCCGTGCCGAGAACTCAAACACGCACCGTCACATGTGCGAGTTCGTTGGTCTTGATCTGGAGATGACCATCAAGGAACACTACCACGAGGTGCTCGAGGTGTTCTCGGACCTGTTCATCTACATTTTTGACGGCCTGAAGGAGCGTTACGCGCGAGAGCTGGCTATCATCAACGAGCAGTACCCGTTCGAGCCGCTCAAATACAGCAAGCCCTCGCTCATTATCAGCTTCGAGGAAGGTGTGAAGATGCTGAAGGCGGCTGGTGCTGACCAGGAGCCCGAGGATGATCTGAGCACGGAGAACGAGAAGTGGCTAGGCCGTCTCGTCAAGGAGAAGTACGACACGGACTTCTACATTCTGGACAAGTTCCCGCTGGCTGTGCGTCCGTTCTACACGATGCCGGACCCGAACGACAAGCGTTGGAGCAACTCGTACGATATGATGATTCGTGGCGAGGAGATCGTCTCTGGTGCGCAGCGTGTGCACGACCCCAACCTCCTCATCCAGCGTATGGACGAGCTGGGTGTGCCGCAGGAGTCGATGCGTACCTACATTGACTCGTTCCGTCTCGGCGCTCTGCCCCACGGTGGCGGTGGTATTGGTCTGGAGCGTGTTGTGATGCTCTATCTGGGCCTGGGCAACATCCGCAGGGCCTCCATGTTCCCGCGTGACCCCAAGCGGTTGTTCCCGTAAGCGTGTTCGCTTTGCATGTAGTATCGCGCTGTCGACCCGATGCTCTCTGTCTTGCTTACAAGTTAGACGTATTCGTACTCGCGCGCACTGCCGCTTAATCTTGTAGTCGAAGGTTTCATTGATAAAGCAAGAAGCAAGAACCGATACGAGATGATACAACAATTCTCTAAGTTTTCTGAGCCGGACAAACAACTTTTATCGGGCCAACGTGGCTGCAACTCGCTTGCCTTCCTCCTCCTCCTCACTCTAGTTCAACATTGACCGCACACAGGTTAGCAACTCTGCCAAACATAGTGCAATAGATTTTCACTCACATCCGAGGCATACTCTTCACCCAAAAGAGATACTCGGACACTTTCAGTCGTAGAATCTTCCCTCGCTGAAAGAGGTTGTGGGTTTTCATCGCGCAAGAAGCAATAATACGCATGGAGCGAATGTGAGGGATCTAGGAAGCCGAACTTCTTGTTTCCACCCAGTTTGACCTACGTACACATTGTTAGCAATGGTCTCGATAGCTCCAGCTCCAACAAAGTACATAATACGTATCAGATGAGCCCGAAATTGAGCACCATCAACGAAGCAAGTCGACACGCACCTTCAGCATGAACTCTAGCTGCGGATGGCCGCGCACCTTGTTAGCTGTAGCTTCCAGAATCGCATGCCGCGTTTTGGTTTTCGGCTACCAACACGAAAAAATGTCAGTGTTAAAACAGACTGTCATCATGCACAAGCCTTACCACATTGAGGTGACCAGGCACCTCCCATTGCGGTTTAAACACCTCACTGTCACTCTCTTGGTCGCTTTCATCCTCCGGGTATTGGTACGGAAATTTATTCACTACTGCGAAAGTCTCTTCCTTTGGTGGGAACTCGACCGCGTAGTCTCCGAAGCGCAAGCGATGCAGCAGCTGCTGTTCCGTCTCCTCTGGGTCTTCGCCAGTGTTTCGCACCCCGACTTTCGCCCCTGGGTCTTCGTCCTTCTCCGCTTTTCGCTTCCTCTTCTTCAGTTGAACGAACAGCTTTCGGTCTTCCAGCAGGTTGCGAGCATCGAAGCGATCCACGCGCAGACCGTCGCGCTCTCCACGCCACGGGATGAGGTGCGTCTCCTGGTGCAGCTTCCACGCCGTCTCTGGGTCGTCAAACACGTGGCAACTGTAGCCCCGCACGCCCAGCGCCAGCACGTCACCTTCAGCGGCGACATCGTTGTCGTCCATTGCTCGACTAAGTATACAGAACAAATTTTATGTACGACTAAAGTTTGTGTATGGCTAAATTTTGTAAATGACTACATTTTGATCTAGGGACAGGAAGCACTCGTAGGAAATGAGCGAGCGAAGCCACAGCCGGGAGCGGCGCAGTCGTCGGCGCTCGACCAGCCCCAGCCCCAGACGGAGACGCAGTCGGAGCAGAAGCCGCAGCCGCAGCCACCGAGACGAGCGCAAGTCGCGACGTCAGGACGAGGATTCGGCGGAGAAGCAGAAGCTGCAGAACCGTGAGGAGGTCGCGCATAGGTCGCGTATGTGGACGGTGGTGGACTCGGAGGATGACGACAACAGTGTAAAGAAGACGGAGGGCAGGGGTAGGGGACACCGTAGCAGACATGGCCGTCACCACTCGAGACGTCGCTCCCGTTCGTCATCTCCCTCCTCTTCTTCTTCGTCTTCTTCTGATAGTTCCGACAGTTCGGAAGACGAGCGATCGCACAGGAAGAAGAAACACAACCGCAGCAATTCACACAAGAAACGCCACAAAAAGGACAAGAAGAAGAGGGGCAGGAAGAGCAAGAAGAACAGCAAAAAGCACGCGGTGAACCAGGACGAGTACGGCAAGTACGGCATTTTGAGAGAGTCCGACTTCCACAACAAGAGTGTGTCGTTCCAGGCGTGGCTGCGAGATATCAAGAAGATGGGCGAGTTTAACGGACCCAAGTGGGAAGCGATGGAGCTCTTTAAAGAGTATATGGAGGACTACAACACGTGCACGCTGCCGCATGAAAAATACTATGATATTGAAAAGTACGAGATGAAGAGCTACCAGAAGCAGCAGAGGAAGTCGCTTGCCAAGCATAAGGGTGCGTCCGATAAGGCGCTGGATACTTTGGCAGATGAAGAGCGGGTGCGGCGCGAACGCCAGGCAGCGCGCGAGAAGAAGGAGCAGGAGGAGTTCCGACTTGTGTTGCAGCTCATGGACAAGGACAAGATTGAGGCCATGCGCGAACAAGAGCGTCTTCGCGCCCAGATGCAGTTGATGTACAAGTCGGGAGACGTCGATGAAGCCCGGCGACTGGAGCAGCTTCTCAACAAGGTGGAAGAGGACCCGCGCTTCAAGCGCTAAGGGTGGTTTATCAAAAGGGTTGGGTCCAAAAATTCTGATTATTCGTCAATCTTGAGGAGCAGCATTTCATAGCACGGAACACCGCCCAAAAGTTGAAATTCGAAGTTTCATCAGATAGAATACGAACAACAGGGTGTCTCACAAATCATGAAGCAAGAAAAAAGTAGCTAAAATTAAGTGAAAAAAAACTTCCTTTGCACCAGAAGGCTCCATTTTATTTTCTCTTCGAGAGACGTGCTAGATAGCTACATTTTGCGCCAGGTTATATCGGACACCTGTGCCGGTGGCTGTAGCAAAGCCAATATTGACCTGTGAAAAGTGCTGTTTGGATTTGTAATAGGTGTGATTGGTAGAAATACGGGGCTAGTGTTACGTGCAGCATTTCGCAGTATACGACAGGGCGCGTAGTGGTTGTGGCACTGCATCGGCCACCCGACCTAAACTTAAATCAAGTATAGTGTATGTTAATGATTGTTGTCAAGTACCAAGACTCAGGAGGCTGCGATCCTGCTGAAGGTTGGCAACGGATGCTACCGTTGCCGGATCCCGTGCCACGCTGGACACGAATGCAGTCACATCTCACAGCAGAGCTGCAGAGGTGAGAGTGGTTGCAACCGCTGCTTCGGGATGAGTTTCACAACGGACGCTGCCGTTGCCCAGACGATGCTGCTGCTCGTCGTGGGAGTTGCTACTCCTTAGGTTAGTCTGTAGCACAGACAGAAATACACATCCGTTAATAGACTGCCGGGTTGCGAGAGCGGCAAAGGGGTGGGCAGCGCAGCGCGCATCGGAGCTCCAGCAGGAGCTCACTCTGGATCTTACCGTCCAACCCCCAAGCTGCACTCTAGTCCCTGTGAGGCTGAGCCTTATTAACCATCTTGTACTCGTTGGGATTCCGCTGCTGTTATGGCCGACAGCAACACCACGTCGCAGGTTATGAGCCCAAACCCTAACGAGACATCGACCCAGACGGACTTCCCATTGGCCAATTCTCCCCAACGCTCAGTGGTCAGCGAACCAGCGAGACTTTCCGCAGAAAGCATTTTACAGGCGAGAACAAGAGTCGCGCTCTGGAGCCAACCGAGATTCGCCGTGCCGCAGCCGCTGCTGCGCTCCCAGACGTGCTCCCCGTGAAGACCAGAACGACACACCTGCCGGCGAGCGAGGTGAAGAAGCATCAGCGATGCCCAAGATCGAAGCGATCACCAAGTTTGACGTCGGGAAGAAGCTCTCCCAGCCAGCAGAGTACCCAGCGCGGCGCCTGCGCGTCATGGCCGGCCTCGGCATGTCGCGGCCGGAGCAGCTCGTGCAAGGAAATGAACCTTTCGACGAGAGGATGACAGCAGCTCAGAAGAACTGCTGGGATGTACGTGCCCGCAAGGCACAAGGACTTTTGGTTCCAGCCATCTCAGACGAGGTGCTCCTACGCTACGAGGACATTGTGTTCAAGGCGGATCCCGTCATGCTTTGGGACCGCATCTACCAAGACTTCGGCAGAGGTCCTGGCGTAAACACGGACATGGTGTTGACGGACTTGTACGCCCGGAAGCTCCAACCAGAAGAATCAG